>JAIUCV010000894.1:0-268909 GCA_026724425.1 Erythrophleum ivorense
CAAGAAAAACAAAGAAAACTCCAAGGAACCCTAAACCATGCATAGGCTCAGCCAAAGGGAGTTCTCCTAGCTAGGGGGAGTTTAAAATTTTTCTAAGGCCATTCTTGAGTCATATTTGATGAATGAAAATGAGGGGAGGCCTTGGAAAAAATTTAAACCTCATAGAAAGTGATTTGGTGCCTTAGGTTCTATATTATGATTTAAAGAAGCAACATGATGTTAGGCCATTTGTTTTAATTGTGTGATGACTCCAAAAGGCTTAAAAGGAGTCAAGAATCATATTTGAAAAGAAAGAATGGAGCCTAGAAATTATTTGAGGGGTGTTGCTTCATTAGGTGCATTTCTGGACCATAATGGGGGTTATAGAGCAATCTAGTGTTTGAGCAAGCTATATGGCCTTAGAGATTGTTTCATGAACCTAATTGGCTTCCATAAATTGCATCTAGGCCAAGAGAAACCATCTCCACAAGTTTGTGGGTGTGTGGCCGAAAGAGGAGGCTTGAAATCCAAGGAAAAAGTGTGTGATTGTGAGCAAGGTAGCTCTCTCTACCTTCTCTCATGCATGGATATGTATTTAGCTTGTCTTAGAATGTGTGTATATGTATTTTCAAACCATAAAAAATATGCTAGCATGATTTTATGTGCCATGATTTCATGATATCATGTTATGTTTTCAAATGAACGTATGATGTTTGTTGAGTTTGCTTGAGTGTGGAGAGGCCAAGAACTCTTGACCATGGTGAGGATGAGCCAAGAACACTTAAGATTGGTTGAAATAAAGTAAAGAGTCTCCCAAAAGTAAAGTGGGCTCCCAAGAGTATGGTTGAGTTCAAAGCTCTTAAAGAATGGGTGAGGCAAGTCCAAAATCTATGAGAAAAAGTGTGAGGCTAATCCAAATACTTGGTGAGCTCTTGAATGTTTTGTATAACTTATTCACATGCTAAACTTGCTTTTTGAATGTTTCATGACTTCCATGATATCCATGCATGCATTTTTAAGGCTTGCTTTACATATATTATGTATGATTGAATGAGAGATGAGCTATTGGGATTCTTTGAATCTCATTTCCTCCTCTCCAATGATCTAATATGCTAGGTGGACCAAGTGGATATGGTAATGGGAGCCAACTACCTTGAAGAAGAGAGATTGACACCAATATGCCTAGCTTTGCCTTTTTAAAGCCATAATGATGCTTAATGATGTATATTATTATTGTAAATGGTCTATGACCCTTGAGACATATGTAATTATGATATTATATGATGTAGGAATGAAAGAATATGTTATATGAATAATGGAATGTAAATTGAGTATGTTATGGCATTAGAGTTTCATGAATGACTTTATGGAAACATTCATAAGTGTGGATGAAAAGGCCAAAATGAGATGCATGAGGTTTGAGACCATTTGGGCAGCTCACACAAGTCCTAAATGTGCTTTTAGACTTGCCTAAGAGGTGCCAAGACCAAAGGAAAATCATTTGGTCACTTTGGTATCCTATATGGAGCTAAAAATGACCATAATGGAACCCTATATCGCTTTTTAGCCAAACGAGCTCTTCTTGATCTATTATTTTGCAAAAAATTAGAGCTTGTTGAGATATTTTTGGAAAGCTAAAGATCATAATTTTCAGAGGTCTATAGAATATTTGATAAATTTCCAAAGTTGGCAATTTTCTAGTTTTGGTCTGCTACACTATTCATTTGGTCTGAAAATGAATTCTGTCACATAAGGCTCAAATGATGTCCAATTGCCACAAAATTTTATACAAAGAAACTAGGCATTCCCAGTGACTCATGTCAACTAGAAACATCTCATTTGGAGGTCTAGAAAGGGATATATGAATTTTTGAACATTCTGTCCAGTATCAAGAATTTTGCCTGACCTGAGTTATTGTTCTATTACATTTCGAGGACTGGATGTGATGAAATGGTCTGGAGATATTTTTCTTCTCTAGTTAACATCTATAGCTTTCCATATTGGTATCATTTGTATATATTGGATTTTTTTGGAATTAATTGGATATTTTCAAAGTTTTCTACAAAATTCTGTAACAGTTCCAAAGTGTAGTTTGACCTCTAGACTATTTCGGATGTCAAATGTTCTCTGTGATAGATTTTATGGTCTGGGCATATTTTTACTATGAATTAGACATCTGTAGCTTTCTAGAATGACCAAGAATGCATATTTTTTATTTTTTTAGACTTAGTTATGATTTTTCAAAGTTTGGTCAGAAAAGGGGCCAATTCTAGCTGAAAATGCACTTGGTTATTTTGATCTCTTCTTTGATTTTCAATGAGTTGTAGCCATGATTTTATGATGCAAAGGAGTTGTATTAATGTAAATAAATATGGAAAAGTATAGGATGAGCTCACACGGTCCACGTGACACTAAATGGAAAATTTAAATACAACGTAACACAAAAATATTCATTATTTTATCCCCTTTTTCCTTACACTCTCATGAATGTGATGATGTGAAGCATGTGTATATGATGAGATGAGCTAGAAATTATGGTGTTACAACATGCAAATGGCACTAAATATCATCCAAGGTATGTTAGATGCACAATTCAATGTAGGAGCATGCAATTACCAAACAATAGCATACATTCATTCATTACGTTGATGTGATTCAGTCATTGCCAATAACAGAGGTCTAAAACTCATAAGAGCCATTTTAGTATACATACATGCAACCATACATAGCATAGGGAATTCAAGAATTTATGCAGTGCAATTATGTAAATAGACATAATAAATACAATGTTAACTACCTATTCTGTTACTGCAGTTCTGTCAAGTTAGTCCTTAACTCATGTTGTCCCAATTGCTTCCTTATAATTTTAGTCACATAGTACCTTAACTAAGAACAAGTCATGGTCAAGATTTGAATAAAAATTAAGCTACTAATTTCCCATACAGTAAATCCTAATTCCTTTTGTTAGTTGGAGATTTAAATTCCTAATTTGGAATTAATCACATTTTTGTTTCCTTTTATCCTCATTAATTTGATTTCATTTGGATTAATCATATTGAGCTCAAAGCCTTAAAGTCCAGCCCCAAATCCTTAATCGTATGCTAATTTAGTCCCTAGCATTTCCCATTGTGAGAATCATACACATACACTTCCCATAGTGTCTCATTGTATAGTCCCATTTAGTGCCAACACACCCCTTGTAGCACCACAATTATAGAAGTCATCTCCTATAAACTCTAGGCATCCTTCCATGAACAACACAAGAAGAAGAAGGAAAACCATTAAAAATATTTAATTAATTATGTTACATTGGGTATACATTTTTTATTTCGCGTCCCGTGGACTATATGGACTCATCCATCTCATTCTCATATTTCATTACACAAATACAACTCATAACTATCTCAAGAAGTGGCCAAAAACTTGTGCAAAGGAAGTGGATACATAAAATTCAAGTGTGCAGCCTCAGACTGAATTTCCAAAATTCTGTCATGAACTTTGAAAAATCATAACTAATTTTAGAAAAATCAAACTCATGTACACTATACCATTCTAGAAGGCTGCAAATGTCTACTTTATGATAAAAATAATTCCAGACCATGATAGGGACATTTAGCCATCAGAAACTAATAGAACAATAACAGAGGTCACTTGTCACTACTGGTACTGTCCTCCAATTTCAAAAATTCATATCTCCCTGCTCATATGTCCAATTGGGGTAATCTTAGTGGCCATGAAAAGCTTATCATGTATAGTTTATCTTGTAAAATTTTATGAGCATTGGACACTATTTGACCCATGAATGACACAGCCCAAGGAATTGACCATATGAATAGTATTTACATTAGAATAGTAGAAAAATGCCAACTTTGAAAAATCATAATTAATTCCACAGAGCTCCAAATAATCTAGTCTTTAGCTTTCCAAAAAGCTTTGGATGAGATCTATATCATACCAAATTTCATTGGCAAATTAGATCTTGGCATTGGGTTGCAAAATGACTCATTTTGTGTCTCATAAGGTGTCCAAATGGTCCATTTTAGGTTCTAAGGCAACCATGGCCATTTGAGCACGTGGGATAGCACAAAAATAGTATATTAAACTTGTCTCAGGTGCACAAAACTAGAAGTCAAAAACTCACTCTCTCACCCCCAAGCCATACACAAGAATGCATACACTTTATATTGCCGTCCAATGTCTAAAAGCTATAATATTGTTCATTTAGCATCAAGTTTCATATATACACCAAATATTTGAATATTTATATGTGTTCAAATGGTTATACAACATTTCCACTATAGGATTACATCATAGGCCCCATACGTATGGCGACAAAATGAACAAAACAATAATTTCTTTGTTAATCTTTCATCTTCCAACTTGGTGGCTTCCATTACCTTTCTCATTTAGTCCATCTAGCATATTAAGATATTGGAAAGGAGGAAATGAGATTCAAAGAATCCCAATAGCTCATTTCCCTTTCAATCATACATAAATAATACAATTCAAGTCTTAAAAATGCATGCATGGATATCATGGATTATGTAATCACTCATGCAACAATTTTAGCATTTCAAGAAGTCATATAAAACATACATAGGTTTGCCAAGCAAGTGGTTTAGCCTCACCCATTCTCTTATGGATTTTGGACTTGCCTCACCCACTTTCTTAAGAGGTTTTAAACTCTACCTCACTCTTGGGAGACTTTTTACTTTGTCTCAACCACTTTTGAGGGTTCTTGGCTCATCCTTACCATGGCCAAGAGTTCTTGGCTTCACCACACTTAAGAAAACCCAAGCGAACATACTAAGTATCATTTGAAAACATAATATAATATCATTGGTACCATGGCATAAAATCACATGCTAGAACACTTTTTGTGGCTTAAAAACACACATACGTATAGTCAAAGACAAGACAAGTACTCATTCATGTATGAGAGAAAGAAGAGAGAGCTACCTTTGCCATACAAACACACTTTTTCTCTTGGGAATGCACTCCTTTCCTCAACCAACACACTCACAATGATGTGAGGCTTGTTTTCTTTGGCCTAAATACAATATATGGAAGCCAATTAAGCTCTTGAAATTACTCTTAAGACTGCAAATCTTCTTTAAACACTAACTTAATCTAATTACTCTTTTATGGTTCTTAAATGCACCTAATAAAGCAACATCCATAATTTAGGTTTTTGGCTCCACTCTTTCCTTTCATTTATGATTCTTGACCCCATTTAAACCTCTTAGAGCCATCACACAATTAAAACAAGGAGCGTAACTATATGTTGCTTCTTTAAATCTTGTTATGGAACTTATGACACCATCTCACTTCCTATGGCTTCTAAAAATTTTCCAATACTTCCTCTCATTTTTTTCTATCATATGTGACTCAAAAATAAGTTTAGAACAAATTTAAACTATTCCTAGGTGTCTCATTCTCTCTAGGCTGAGACCTTGCTCTGTTAAGGCACCCTCGGAGTTTCTTTGCTTTCTTTGATGGGAGAAGCATGTAGAAAGCTTTCTTGGTGTCTTAGGAGCCTATATGAACTCTTAAATATCATAAAATATGGCTAGGATTCATGGTAGAGTTCAAGGTGCAACTAAAACCTTTGTCTTCCTATCTTGAAATCTAAGGATTCTTAGTTAATTTCTTTTGCATATTCTTATTCTCCACACTCAATTTCTTAAAATTCATCCTTGGTTCTGCCTAAAATCCATGCCTTCTTGGAGTTCCCCAGGTTGGCTAAACCTAAAAGGAAAAGGGAACAAGAAGTAGCTACCATAGGATGAAGTTTTACCTTGTTTTTCCTTAATTTCTTGGATGATTCTTCCCTTGCTTGGCCTCCTCTTCTTAAATCCGAAAATTCTAGCTCTATTCTACCCTCTATACAGATCCAAAAACATCATCAAACCATGAAAGTCAAGGGGAGAAGAAGGAGAAAAAACTTGTTAAAGAAAGAGCTTGAAATTTGCATGAAACTTCCTACCTTTTCCTTGCTTTTCTTCTCTTCAAAATCTCCTCTCCTTGTGCCCCTAAGAACTGGCTTCTTTCTCTGGTTTGAGGGCACAAATAAGTTAGTCTAGAAAAGGGAAGAAGGAGGGCGAATTATAAAAAGGGTTCAAGAAGCTTCCATTTTCCAAAAATCCCAATTTTACTCTTACGTCTTGGCATATTCGTTTTATCTTCTTTTTAAGAACTGTCTTTTCTATCATAAAATTTAGATTCCTAATTTATAAAATGCTTTTAGAATCACTCAAATTGGAGCAAAAACCTTCCTGAATGAATCTGTCTAAGTTCAGGTCAATCGATATTAGAAAACGTATACTGAAGGGGTTTTTTAACTAAAAACCCTAGAGAACTCAAAACTTTTATTTAAAAAGCCCTCCTGTGAGAATTCTAAAATTTACTCAAAATTACGAAAATGCCATTTTTTTTCTTAACCATTTCATTAACTTTCGTTTGACCATTTTAACCTCTATTTTCAGGGTATCTCTGACCTCCTAAATTCATTATTTAATGCCTAGATTATTATTCTAATTTTTCTAGGCCTCAACTAATTCATTTCAGGGGACTTGCTTGAAAACGTATATGTTTTCATCGTTTTGATGAAAACCAAACATTACACCCCTCCTACATTATGCCTTTATTATGTTATTCTTCTAATTGAATTGAAGGTATTCATATGGCAAAGTCCTTATGGCCAACACCTATATATATATATTCTTTTCACTCCACCACTCTCAGCCTAATTGGGTTCAAGGGAGCAAGCTCAATTACTTACCTCTAATTGCCTGTAGCTTTTTCCTAGCTTCCTCTAGTGCTTGTTTCCTCAAGGTTTTAAGACTGTCCAATAGTGGCAAAGGGTTCTAATTCAGAATTTTAATTAGGTGGAAGGAAAGCAAATTGTAGATAGACTAGAAGTTCTTATTCTTACCTTTGATGAAATCCCTTACCACTTTCTCCTTGCACCCCATTTTTATTTTCTCACCTTTCAATTCCTATGGCTAGCGAGGCTCTTTTTCTCTCCTTCTCACTATTATTCTTAACCTAAATAGAGCTAAGGTGGAGGAAGACTATTGCAATGGACAACTTATGCTTCCTAGTCGAAAGTGGATGCAATTAAAGTATTTGAAAATTCATTTCCTCCTATTTCTTATGCAGTGCTTTACATTGTAGCAGCATATATGTAACACCATATATTTCTAGCTCATTTCATACTATCTCTATGCCTCATATCAAACAACTCGCAAAGAGGTAAGGAAAAATAGCATTAAATAATGTATTTCTTAGCGTTACATCGCGTATAAAAATTTCATTCGGCGTCACGTGGACCATATGAGCTCATATATTACATTCTCATATTTAATTACATGAATACAACTCATTTGCATCATTAAAAGTGCCCTACATCTCATGGAACTCAAAGGGAAGCATGAAATACATGCATATATTTTTGGCAAGATTTTCCACATTTCTATCACAAATTTGGAAATCATAACTAATTCTAGAAAAATTGAAATCATGCATTCTTGCCCATTCTGGAAAGCTACACATGTCTACTTCATGTTAAAAATATGTCTAAACCATAACATCTATCACAAAAGGTGTTTGACATTCAAAAAGGCACAAATATCAGGCTATTCACTGGTGCTGTCATAGAATTTTGCAGCAAACGTAAAAAATGTCTAATTAATTCCACAAAAATCCAATACATGCAAATGATACCAATTAAAAATACTGTAGATGTTAGCTAGAGGAAAAAAATAACTCTAGACTAGTTCAAGCATGCCCAGACCTTGAAACTCAATCAAACAATAACTAAGGTCGGCTAGAGTTCCTGATACTAGATAGATTTTATGAAAATTCATATCTCCCTCTCTAGACATCCAAATGAGGTACTTCTAGTTGACAAAAGTCACTGGGAATGTCTAGTTTCTTTGTACAAAAATTTTATGGCAACTGGACATCATTTGAGCCCTGTGTGACAGATTTCATTTTCAAACCAGTATGTACAGTGACATGATAAAAACCAGAAAATATTCCAACTTTAAAAATTCATCAAATATTCTCTAGACCTCAGAAAATTCTATTCTTTGATTTCCCAAAATTTCTCAACAAGCTTGCATGCCAAATCTCAAATCAAGAAGAGTTTATTTGGATAAAAAGTGACATAAGGTTCCATTATGATCAATTTTGGCTCTATATTGGATACCAAAATGTCCAAATAGCTTTCCTTAGGGTTTGGCACCTCTTAGGCAAGTCTAAAAGCATGATTATGACTTGTGTGAGCTGCCCAAGTGATCCCAAACCTTATGCATTTTATTTTGGCTATTCCACTTACATTCATACATGAAATTCCATAATGCAAAATTGTCATTACATGACCAAAATGAGTATTTCCATACATATAACCCTAGTTCTCATTTATACACAATACATTAACATAATCATACATACTCATAATGTCATAACTCATATACAACTAGGGATTTTATCAGTTGCTATCCATAAGGCCTTAAAGTAACAATTTCAAGACACTTTGATGTCATGCTCTCATCTTCAAGATGGTTGGCTTCCATTACCTTGCTCTCTTAGTCCACCTAGCATGTTAAAATATTGGAGAGGAAGGGATGAGATTCAAAGAATCCCAATAGCTCATCTGTAACACCATAACTTCTAGTTCATTTGATACCATTTATAAGCTTTGTATTATCGATCCCACAAGATCATATGAAAAGGGGATGAAAATAATAAACTTTTTCCGCGTTGCGCTATGTCAAAAAATTCAATTTGGTGTCACGTGAACTGTGTGAGCTCATACTATACTTCCTCATATTTAATTTCATTATTACAACTCATTTGTATCACAAAAACATGTCTACAACCCATGGAAACCGAAATAGAGCTCAAAATAAACAAGCACATTTTCGGCCAGATTTGCTCCATTTTCTGACCCAACTTTGAAAAATCATAATTAAATCTAGAAAATTCTAAATGATACAATCTTCATCATTATAGAAACCTTACAATGTATACTTCACACTAAAAATATGCCAAGGTCATAAAATTCATCACACAGGACGTTTGACATCCAAAAAGCTACAGAGTCGCTGGCTGCCTAGGCTGTTGTTCAGTTTACTGATACAAACTTCTAAAATTCATAACTAATTCTATAAAAATCAAAATCACACATATTCGGTCATTTTGGAAATATAAAAATGTTAACTTGATAGTAAAAATAATTCCAGAATAAAATAGATACGTTTAGTCAGCTGTACCCTATGGAACAGTAACCGGACTCATGGGGCGCTACTGATATTGACAGTTAACTTCAAACATGCATAACTCACTGCTCAGACCTCCAAATGAGGTGATCTCGGTGGCCACAGAAATATTATGACCTCTAGTTTATGAATGTAAAATTTCATAAGCATTGGATACCATTTGGCCATCGGGTGACACAGAATTCAAAACTGCCAGTATGAACAGTACCCATACCAGAATCCATGAAAAATCCCAACTTTGAAAATCCATCAAATATTCTCTAGGTCTCCAAAAATTATGATCTTTATCTTTCCAAAAAGCTCTTAATAAGACCTAATTGCATACAAAATTTCAGATCAAGAAGAGCTCATTTAGGCAAAAAGTGACATAGGGTTGCATTTGGGCCATTTTCATGCCTCTTAATGGTTCAATGATGGGCAAAATGGCTCCTATGGTTCTTGTGGCCACTTGAGTATGTGGGAATGGCCTAAAAAGACTCTCTAAACTTGTATCAAAGGTGTGGAGACTCAAAACACAGAATTTCATTCTCCATTCCCAAGCTATGTACTAAGAGGCATACACTTGAAATGGCCATCCAATACCCAAAAATTGTAATACATTCCATTTATCCACAATTTTCATACATACATACATCATCTATTAGGATATTTACACATATTCCATTCATTGTGCATCAATTCTAACAAAAGATTATATCATATGCCACTCTTTTGGTTACAACATAAACAAAGTTAAAAGCTTTATAATCAAGGCTTCATCTCCTCACTTGGTGGCTTCCATTTCCTTGTTCATTGGCTCCACCTAGCATGTTAGGATATTGGAGAGGAGGGGATGAGATTCAAAGAATCCCAATAGCTCATCTCCCATTCAATCACACATAATATGTACAAAGCAAGATCTTCAAATGCATGTATGGAAAAATGGAAGTCATGGACATTTTCAAAGCAACCTTGGCATGTAAATCAATCATACAAGACATTCAAGAGTTCCCCAAGTGTTTGGATTGGCCTCACACTTCTCCTCATGGATTTTGGACTTGCCTCACCCATTCTTTAAGAGCTTTGGACTCAACCATACTCTTGGGAGCTCACTTTACTTTTGGGAGACTCTTTGCTTTGTCTCAACCAAGCTCAAGGGTTCTTGGCTCATCTTCACCAAAGGGAAGAGTTCTTGGTCTCTCCTCACTCAAGCAAACTCATACAAACATCATAGATTCATTTAAAACATAACATGGCATCAAGGATCATGGAATATAAAGGCATGCTAGCATACTTTTCTTAGCTTGAAAATACACATACACACATTCTAAAACAAGCTAAACACACATCCATGCATGAGAGAAGGTGGAGAGAGCTACCTTGCACAATTTCACACACTTTTTTCTTAGCTTTCAAGCCTCCTCTTTCGGCCACACACCCACAATTTGGTGGAGATAGTTTCTCTTAGCCTAGATACAATTTATGGGAGCCAATTAGGTCTATGAAACATATTCTAAGGCTACATCACTTGATAAAACACTAGATTGCTCTATAGGCTCCATTATGGTCCATAATCACACCTAATGAAGTAACACCCATCAAATGACTTCTAGGCCTCATTCTTTCTTTTCAATTATGATTCTTGACTCCTTTTAAACCTCTTGAAGTCATCATATCATTAAAACAAAGGGCCTAGCATCATTTTGCTTCTTTAGGTCCTAATATGGAACCTATAGCACTAATTCACTTTCTTTGAGTTCTAAATTTTTTCTAAAGCCTCTACTCATCTTCACTCATCACATATGACTCAAGAATAGCCTTAGAAAAATTTAAAACTCTCCCTAGCTATAGGAACTTGCCTAGGCTGAGACTATGGGGGGAAGAAGAGTTCATGGCCTTCTTGATTTTTCCTTGATGGGAGAACCATTTAGGGAGGTTGTTAAGAGTTGTAGGAGGTCAAGGAAATAATTAAATAGCCAAGAGAACTCATAGATTAAATCAGTTTTTACAATCTCCTTAAATGCTCTACACTTTTCTAACTTTTAAGTTCATGACTTTCCATGGGGTTTTGTTCATTTTCATGGAGGAAGAGGCATACGGGGGACCTCTTAGGGATCTTAGGAGCACATTTAAACATTCATTTAAGCCTAAGAACATTCATATAAAATCAGATTTGCAAGGGAGCATTTGGATCCCTAATGGTTCTATCTTGTCTCCTAATGCTCCTTTCTTGATTCTATTGGTTCATTCTTAATCCTTTCTGTCCAAAACCTCTAATCCCTCCATAAATTGGGCAGAAAACAGCCCATAAGACTTGGGCTCATGGTGGTCAAATTCGTGCAAGAGAAAGGGGGAGGAAGGAACTACCAAAGAATGTAAGTTTTACCTTGTTTTCTTGCTTTCTCTTGGTTGCTTTTCACTTGGCTAGCCTCCCTTCACCAAATCCGAAAATTCTACCTCTGTTCTGCCTTCAAAACAGATTTAAAAGCACCATCAAACCATAGAAATAAGGAGGAGAAGGAGGAGAAGTGACTTGCTAAGGAGAAAGCTAGATTTTTCATGGAATTTCCTACCTTTTCTTGGCTTTTTTCTCCCTCCAAGAGTGCTCCTTCTTGTGCACCTAAGAGAACTGATTCTCCTCTCTATTTTGGGTAGAAGAAAGATGGTGAAAAATGAGGGCAAGGGAGGGCGTGAGAAAGAGAGTGTATTAAAAGCAAAAGAATTCCAAAAATTCCTATTTCATCCCTCGTTTTTGGCATTTTCGTTTCTAATCTGTTTTAGCTCCTTTTTGAGAACCTTCTTTTCTATCATAAAATTTAGGTCCTCAATCTTATAAAATGCCTTTGGAATCACTCAATTTGGAGTTAAAACCTTCCCAAACGATTCAGTCAAAGTTCGGGCTCACCGCCATTGGAAAATGTATACCGGAAGGGCTTTAACTGTCCCGGGACTTCCCATAGTCTTCAGGGCCTCTAAGAACCCCGGAGAACTCAAAACTTTCATTTAAAAAGCCCTCCTGTGAGTTTTTCAAAAAGTGCCCATATTTACGAAAATGCCACTAGCCTTTCGACAAATTTTTTGAATCACTCTGGCCTTGATTTCTAGGTAACTCAAGGCTCAAATCCTCATTTTCTATTATTTAAAATTTTATCATAATTTTATTTGGCCCCAATTCCTTCTATTTTGGGGACTTCCTTTTATATTTGGCACATTTATGATGTTTATGGAGAAACCGAACATTGCATTTCTTATGTTTATGGAGGGACCGGATGTTACATCATCTCCTATTCAATCATACATAAAGCATGCAAAACAAGTCTCACAAATGCATGCATGGAATATGAACATGTGCAATCATTCAAGAAGTATTCTTAGCATTTGAAAAAGTCATACATAGCATACATAAGTTTGGCAAGTAAGTGGATTGGCCTCACCCATTTACTTGTGGATTATGGATTTGCCTCACCCATTCTTTAAGAGGTTCTTGGACTTAACCATGCTCTTGGGAGTCAACCTCACTTTTGGGAGACTTTTTACTTTGTCTCAATCAATCTTAAAGGTTCTTGGCTCATCCTCACCATGGCTAAAGGTTCTTGGCCTCACAACACTCAATCAAACCAAGGAAAATATCATTTGGAAAACATAATGCAATATCATGGTAACATGGAGTAAGAGCTCATGTTAGAACATTTTTCATGGCTTGAAATGCATATACACACATTCAAAAACAAGCAAAGCAAGCAATCATGCAAGAGAGAAGGTGGAAAGAGCTACCTTGCTAGCATTTATACACTTTTCTTTAAGCTTTGAATCTTTTCCCTTGACCTCACACACCTAAGGAGGTGGAGATCATTCCTCTTAGCCTAGACACATCATATAGAAGCTAATTCAGTTCATGCAGTTAATTCTAAGCCCACACAACTTGCTTAGACATTAGCTTGATCTATAAACCTCATTATGGTTCCATAAATGTACCTAATGTAGCAACACCCCTCAAATAAATTCTAGGCTCCATTCTTTCCTTTCAAATATAATTCTTGACTTTTTTTAAGCCTCTTGGAGTCATCACACAATTAAAACCAAAAGCCTAATTACATGTTGCTTCTTTATGTCATATTATGGAATATAAAGCACCATCTCACTTTCTATGGTTTCTAAATTTTTTCCAAGGCTTCCCCTCATATTCATTCATCATATATGACTAAAAAATGGGCTTAGAAAAATTTAAAACTATCCCTAGCTATGCTATCTCCTCTTGGGTAAACATATGGAAGGTTTTAGGCTTTATGGATTTTACTTTTTTTTCTTGATGGAGGGAGCACATGGGGAGACTTCTAGGGATCTTAGGAGCTCATTCAAGCACTTATTTAGGCATAGGAATTAAGAGATCAAATCAGATTTTGGAAGGAACACTTGAAACCCTAGACTTTGCATCTTGAATTTCCATGGTTATTCTCTTTGCATATTCTTAATCTCCACACCCTTTTTCCTAAGAATCACCCTTGGTTCTACCTAAAAATCAAATCCTCTTAGGTCTTCTCAAGTGGGGCGAAATGGTGGAGAAGAGGAACAAGGGGTAGCAACCATAGAAGAAGAAATCACCTTGTTTTCTTGCTTTTTCTCACTTGAATCTTGTGTTCTTTGAGCTCCTCTCTTCAAATTCAAAGTTTCCCTTCAATTTCTCCTTTAAAATAGATTTATAAACTTCATTATAATCATAGAAAATAAAGGAGAATGGAGGAGAAGAGGTTTGGAAGGAAGAAAGCATGAAAAACTACCAAAATTCCATACCTTTTTGCTTGAATTTCTCCTCCTCTTCTTCTTCCTCTTGTGCGCCTCATCCTAGGGCTTCTTTCTCTAGTTTAGGACAGAAACATATGAGGCTACATGAGGGTGAGAGTGGGGTGCCACTTATATATATAAGGGAGGAAGAAAAACTTTTCAAAAATTTTTATTTTGCCCTTTGTTCTTGGCATTTTTGTTTCTAATTCATTTTAGCTCCTTTTTTAGAATGGTCTTTTCCATTATGAAATTTAGATTCCCAATTTAGTGAAATGCCTTTAGAATCACTCAAATCGGAGCTAAAACCTTTCTGAATGAATTCTTCAAAGTTCGAGTATATCGACGTTAAAAAATGTCCACCAAAGGGGCTTTATGTAACACCATAATTCTAGCTCATCTCATGCTTTTGAATAGTATAATTATCATGAAACATATATATAATTCCCATAGAGGAAGCATGAAGATTTGGACTCTTATTTGCATTTCATCATATCTAAAAATCCATTTGGTATCACGTGGATTGTGTGAGCTCATGCTATATATCTTCATATTTAATTACATCATTACAACTCATTTGCACCTCAAAAACATGCCTACAACTCATGGAAACCGATTTGGAAGGTGGAAAATGAGGTTTCATTCTCGGCCAGAATTAGCCTCATTTTTGGGCAAACTTTGGAAAATCATAACTAAATCTAGAAAAATTGAAATCATACAATCTTGGTCATTATGGAAATCTTGGGATGTCTACTTCATGCTAAAAATATGTACAAGTTACAAAATCCCACACACAGAGCATTTGAAATGCAAAATAGTCTGGAGGTCGGACTGGGTTCTGGTGCTGTCACAATTTACTGATATGAACTTAAAAAATGTCCAATTAATTCTACAAAAATCCAATCCATGCAAATGATACCAATCTGGAAAGCTATGGATGTTAACAAGAGGGGAAAAATATCCCAAATCTCAGAAATTGATGGAACAGTAATTCTAATCGGGCTAGGTTACTGATATTGGGCAAAAAATTCAAAAATTTATATCTCCCTTTCTAGACCTCCAAATGAGGTACTTCTAGTTGGCATGAGTCACTGTGATTATCTAGTTTCACTGTATAAAATTTTGTGATAATTGGACATCATTTGAGCCTCATGTGACAGAAAACAATTTCGGACCAAATGAATAGTGCAACAACCCAGAAACCATGAAAATTGCCAACTTTGAAAAATCATCAAATATTCTGTAAACCTCTGAAAATTATGATCTTTAGCTTCCCAAAAATCTCTCAATAAGACCTAATTACATGCCAAATTTCAGACCAAGAATAACTCATTTGGCTAAAAAGTGACATAGGGTTCCATTATGGTTAAATTTGGCTCCATATGAGGTACCAAATTTGCCAAATGGTCTTCCCTTGGTTGTGGCACCTTTTGAGCAAGTCTAAAAGTATATTTGAGACTTATGTGAGCTGTCCAAATGGTCCCAAACCTCATGCATCTCATTTTGGCCATTCAACTCACATTTATGCACATTCACATCATACTTCCACATTGCATAATTGGGCATTCCGAACTCAAATTGTATTCTAGAGTTCATACATCATATCCATAGTTATAAACATCACATAATAGCATATTTATACATGTCTTAAGGTTCATAATACATTTACAACAACATATACATTATGAAACATCATTATGGTTCCAAAATGGGCAAAATAATACATAGGCTTGTCAATCCTTGCTCTTCATGGTTGTTGGCTCCCTTCACCATAATTACTTAGTCCACCTAGCATGTTAGATCATTGGAGAGGAAGGGATGAGATTCAAAGAATCCCAATAGTTCATCTCCCATTCAATCACACATAATATGTGCAAAGCAAGCTTTACAAATGCATGCATGGAGGAAATAAAAGCCATGGACATTTTAAAAGCAAACTTGGCATGTGAACAACTCATACAAATCATTCACGAGCTCACCAAGTGTTTAGATTGGCCTCACACTTCTTCTCATGAATTTTGGACTTGCCTCACCCATTCTTTAAGAGCTTTGGACTCAACCATACTCTTGGGAGCCCACTTTGCTTTTGGGAGACTCTTTGCTATGTCTCAACCAAGCTCAAGGGTTCTTGGCTCATCCTCACCAAAGAGAAGAGTTCTTAACCTCTTCACACTCAAGTAATCTCATACAAACATCATATGGTCATTAGAAACATAACATGGCATCAAGAATCATAGAATGTAAAGGCATGCTAGCATACTTTTCATAGCTTAAAAATACACATACACACATTCCAAAATAAGCTAAACACACATCCATGCATGAGAGAAGGGGAAGAGAGCTACCTTGTATGCAAACGCATATTTTTTCCTTAGTTTCCAAGCCTCCTCTTTCGGCCACACACCCATAATTTGGTGGAGATGGTTTCTCTTGGCCTAAATACAATTTATGGGAGCCAATTAGGTTCATGAAACATATTCTAAGGCTACACAATTTGCTTAAATCCTAGATTGCTCTATAACTCTCATTATGGTCTATAAAGATACCTAATGAAGCAACACCCCTCAAATGACTTCTAGGCCTCATTCTATCCTTTCAAATATGATTCTTGACTCCTTTCAAGTCTCTTGGAGTCCTCACACCATTAAAACCAAAGGCCTAGCATCATGTTGCTTCTTTAGGTCACATTATGGAACCTAAGGCGCCAAATCAATTTCTATGAGTTCTAAATTTTTTCCAAGGCCTCCCTTCATCGTTATTCATCAAATATGACTCAAGAATGGCCTTAAAAAAATTTAAAACTTCCCCTACCTACACAAACTAGCCTAGGCTGAGACTATGCCTTCCATTGGGCTTCTTGGAGTTCTCTTGATTTTCTTGAAGGAAGAAGCTTGTGGGGAGCATCTTAGGTGCCTCAGGAACTCATTTAAACTTTTACTTAGCTCTAGGAATTACCATATAAATTCAAATTTTGGAAGGTGCACTAAAAGCCCTAGATTTTGCATCTTGAATCCTAATGCCTATTTCATTGTTTCCTTTGCATATTCGTATTCCTCCCCATCAAATACCTAAGAATCATGCTTGGTTTGGCTAAAAATTTGACTCCCTAGGGCAGAACACATGTAGGTCAAAATGGAGGAGAAGTGGGGTGAAAGGTATCAACCATAAGATACATTTTTACCTTGTTTCCTTGCTTAGTTTGCTTTAAATCTTGATTTCTCCAAGCTCCTCTCTTCAAATCCGAACTTTCCCTTGAATATCTCCCTTGAATCAGATTTATGAACATCATTTTAATCCAAGGAAAGAAAGGAGAATGAAGGAGAGGTGGTGGAGATGAAGAAAAGCAAGGAAAAACACCATGAAAGTATACCTTAAGCTTGGATTTCTTCCTTCTTCTTCTTCCTCTCTTGGGAACCTCTCCCTTAAGGTTCTTCTTCTGATTTGGGGCTGGAAAATCTGAAGTGAAATGAGGGAAAATGTGAGGCGCCACCTATATATAGGTGGGGAAAAGTGACTTTTTCAAAATTTTTAATTTTGCCCTTCATACTTTGCATTTTCGTTTCTCCTTCGTTTTAGCTCCTTTTTGAGAACCTTCTTTTCCATTATAAAATATAGGTCCTCAATTAAGAAAAATGGCTTTGGAATCACTCAAATTGGAGCTAAAACCTTTTCGAACGAATCAGTCAAAGTTCAGGCACACCAACATTAGAAAACATCCACCGGAGGGGATTTAACTGTCCCAGGGCTTTCCATGGTTTTCAGGGCCTTTAAGAACCCCAGAGAACTCAAAAATTTAGTTTAAAAAGCCCTCCTATGTGAATTCCAAAAATTGCCTGAAATTATGAAAATGCCATTACGTTTCGTAAGATTTTCGTCAAAATTTGTTTCTTCATTCTAGCTCCATTTTTCCTTTTGTATGAGGCTAAAATTATCATTTTTAGGAGGCTAAAATGTTCCTCAAATTTTTTGGGACCTTAACTCATTCATTTCGGGGGACTTTCTTTGAAAACGTGCCCATTTTCGTCATTTAACGAAAACTAGACATTACACTTTAGTTGTCCCAAGCCTTCCCATGGTTTTCATGGCCTCTGAGAATCCTAGGGAACTTAAAATTTTCATTTAAAAGGCCCTCCTATGTGAATTCTAAAATTTGCTCAAAATTATGAAAATGCCATTACGTTTCATAAGTTTTTCGTCAAATTTTGTTTCTTCATTCTAGCTCCATTCTCCTTTCTGTCTGAGCTTGGGATTCTCATTTTTAGTAGTCTAGAATGCTTCTTAAATTTTTTGGGAACTTAACTAAGTCATTTTGGTGGACTTCCTTTTATATCTGGTGAGTTTCATTCGTTTATGGGGAAACCATACATTACGTTTCTCACATTTTCTCTCATTTTCAAAAAATTGGATGTTACAATATATATGCTTCTTTCCTATCTAAGCACTATGTGTGATTAATATTTAACTCCCATAACTAAAAGAATGTGAGTAATAACCGAATGCCATATATATGTATATATTGCATTATGAAAGCATGAGGTACATGTGATTAGTTTATTCAATTTTCCTAACTTCATTTGTTACTTGGTGGCTTTGCTAGGTGTCTCCTTATCATGTTCTCAACCAAGCATTATATCATGTTCCCATGGTTGAAGCATAATATGGCAATTTGCCAAATGGATTTTGTACATGCAATTCACAATGGAAGCATTAGAATTTGGTGCATGTATTTTATTTATCTTAATCTCTCTCTCTTGGCCTCACTCCACCATGCATTTTAAGTGTCCCTATTCCATATTGCCCAAGCAATTAATCTACATGAATGTCATGGCAAATTGCCATGGCTTAATGAGGACCTAATGCCATAACCGAATATCTTTGGATTAATAGACTATCATGGTGTCACATTTTTGTCCTTATTATCTCTTGTTTGTTTGCCTCTTCCTACATCAATTACTCGACCATGCAAGATGCTAATGGTTCCAAGATTGATTCAAGTGTTTATTTAAGTATTAGTTCTTGATATGCACGGCTAAGTGGATGGGTTGTCACATGACCGAATGTAAATACCTATATTTCCATGTATGTGAAGGTAATGAAATATTATGATAAGAATGGTTACAAGCTTGTCTTGAATTATTTCTATATGCATCCATATTAAATGACTTGACATGCCAATGTCTCATTAAGGCTTCCTAGCATATATCCTCCTCTTTAGTACTAATTAAATTAATTAGCTCCTAGTTAACCTTGGTTAGTTCCCTAATGCTTAGTTGAGGTTGTCCCTTGATGTTCTTCTTTAGTTAGTTTAGTTATGTTACCATTTAAAGAAAATTTAGAATGTGACAATCTTTGCTTGGAACTATTATTTAATTTATGTGGTAATTTATTGAGATGGTCACGCTTCCCTTGACATACTTTGATAGTAGTTGTATACTGTGCTTATAAACTTTGCCCTATAACACCCCTTAACTTAGGAAATGATGAAAAGAAAATTTTAATTAAAAAAATTAGCTTAAGTATGAGATAAAATTTATTTATTTATTTAATGTAATGCCCATAAAAAAAATAAATAAATAAAATCAATTTCTAAATAATTGGGATTTAAATATAACAACTATTTAATATTTATATATATGTTAAGAAAATAAATAAATTTTAAAATTAAAAATTTGTTAGACATAAAATAAAAATTTAAAAGAGTGAATTTATATAAACTTGCCATAACTCAAGTGATAGTAACCTTGCAACTTCTCAAAATTTTTTTTTAGCCTTGCTTTATTTTTAATTTACTGGTTGGTCCCCATATTTTTTTTTCTTCTCTAAAGCCACGTGTCCTTCTCCAAGTGGCCAATTCAACCCATTCCTCTATCACATGTGTCTTGTCCTATCTTCTTTCTGCTTTGGAAAAAAAAAAGAGATCATGAAGCATCCTTTGCACTCCTATGTTTAGTGGTGTCTCCATCCGTACTTTCTCCTCCCCGCATCCTTATCTTTACTTTACATAAGAATGTGTTATGTTGCACCTAAAGCCTAATTTTTTCTTCCTCTTCCCAAATCTGGTTAGTTTCCTTTCTATCCCCTTCATTTCTTCTCTGTTTCTTCTTGAGATTTAGGTTCACTTCTTGCATTGGTTTTATCGTTGTTAGCATCTTCCTTTTCCTTTTATAGAATTTTTGCTTCTTCTTCACTATCCTTTTATCATTGTTAACTAGCTTACTGCAGTAGTAGCAACTTAAAGCTTCACTATTTCATCTAGTTTTGGTTAGTTCATCTCCCTTTCATCTTAGTAGTTCTTCTTTTTTTCTAGTGTGGGAATTCATTCTTCTTCCTTTGGTCTATAGCTATCTAGTTGTGGATGCCTTAAAATAATTCATTCATGCTTGTTGGCTTCCCATGCTTGGCCATTAAAGAGTTGCATAAACCTCGTTTGCTTACTTGAATAGAAGCTTCCACTTTTAAGGGAGGCCTTCCTTCTTTGACCAAGCCTTATTAGGTAAACTAGTCTTTTTGCCTTACCAAGTATTTTTTTTCCTCACTTGTGCTAAACTAAATTCAATTGACTAATGGGTTAGATTTGCAATTAATTAATATGGATATAAGCTATAAGATCCAGCTAAAACTAGCATTAAGGATGGAGGGAAATAAGGTAATATGTAATTGGACTAGCGGGGTAGTAGACTAGGGTGTAGTAACTAATGTCTCAACCTTTGAGAAATTTCTAAATTACTTTATTAGGTTAAATTAAATTTATTAAGTGAATGTAATTAGCACTACCAGTAGGCAACAAATTAACAAATAAGAGAATAAATCAATAAGTTAATTAATTAAACATCATACTAAGAAAATGGTCTAACAAGTGTAATTTTAACATATAAGAATTTATCAAGAAGAAGTTAATTGACTAGTTAGGAAACACTTAGGTAAAAGGCTACTTAAGTAAAATTTGCAAACATAAAGACTAATTAATTAATGTAGTGGATTAACTAGGTTCATCTAAAGGAAGCTAAGTAGAAAAAGAACTTAAATAGGCTACAATAATAAGATTAAGTTCATATAGAAAGAGAAATCTAAATGTAGTTCTTAGAAACTGAATGAATTGTTATGACTATTGTAATATCCAATTTTCATTAAACGACAGAAACGGGTGCGTTTTCAAAGCAAGTTCCCCAAAATGAATTAATTAAGGTCCTAAAAAATTTAAGTAGCATTCTAGACTTCAAAAAATGAGAATCCCAGGCTCAAATGGAAAGAAAAACAGAGATAGAATGAAGAAACAAAAGTTAACAAAAGACTTACGAAATGTAATGGTATTTTTGTAATTTTGAGCAAATTTTGGAATTCACATAGGAAGGTTTTTTAAATGAAAGTTTTGAGTTCTCTGGGATTCTTAAAGGCCTTGAAAATCATGGGAAGCCTCTGGACGATTAAAACCCCTATGGTGGATGTTTTTCCAACATCGGTATACTCAAACTTTGATGGATTCGTTCGAGAAGGTTTTAGCTTCGATTTGAGTGATTCCAAAGGCATTTTACTAAATTGGAAACCCAAATTTTATAATGGAAAAGACGATTTTCAAAAAGGAGCTAAAAAGAATTAGAAACGAAAATGCCAAAAATGAAGGACAAAATAGAAATTTTTGAAAAGTCTTTCTTCCTCCCATCTATAAATAGATGGCGCCCCACTCCTCCACTCATTTAGCTTCATATGTTTCTAGCCCAAACTAGAGAAAAGCCTTAGGGAGAGTGGTGCATAAGAGGAAGAGAAAGAGGATGAGAAATCAAAGGCTAAAGGTAATGGATTTTTTGTAGTTTTTCATGCTCTTTCCTTTGTAAATCTCTTCTCCTCCATTTTTCTTTATTTCCTATGATTATATTGAAGTATATGGATCTATTTTAAGGGATAAATAAAGGGAAAAATTTGGATTTGAAGAGATCAAGCCAAAGAAGGGAAGATTCAAGTGAGAAAACAAGGAAAAACAAGGTAATTTCTCCTTCTATAATTGCTACCCCCTTGCTCCTCTTCTCTCGTTGGTTCGCCCTACTCAAGAAGTTATAGAAGGCTTAGATTTTGGACAAAACCAAGGGTGAATATTAGGAAAAAGAGTGTGGAGAGTAAGAATATGCAGAGGGAATTAACAAGTAACCATGGAAATTCAAGATAGAAATTCTAGAGTTTCATGTGTTCCTTGTAAAATTTGACTTGATACCCTAATTTCTATGCCTAAATGAAAGTTTAAATAAGCTCCTAAGATCCCTAGAGGTCGCCCCATCTGCTTCCTCCATCAAAAAGACAAAGCAAAGTCCATGAAGGCCATTATGCTTCATTGTCTCTACCAAGAAGGGTTAGCACACCTAGAGATAGTTTTAAATTTTTCTAAGCCCATTTTTGAGTCATATATGATGAATGAAAATGAGGGGAAGCTTTGGGAAAAATTTAGGAGGCCTAGAGAATGAATTGGTGTCTTAGTTTCCATAACATGGCCTAAAGAAGCAACATGTAGTTAAACTCTTTATTTTAATTGTATGATGACTCCAAGAGGCTTAAAAGGAGTCAAGAATCATATATAAAAGGAAAGAATGGAGCCTAAAATTTATTTGATGGGTGTTGCTTCATTAGGTGCATTCTTGGAACTATAAAAGGGTTAGTAGACCAAGTTAATGTGTGAGAAAGGTGTATGGCCTTAGAATTAATTTCATGAAGATAATTGGCTTCCATAAATTATGTTTAAGCCAAGAGAAATCATTCCCATACCTTTATGTGTGTGAGGCTGAGGAAAGGAGAGCAAATTCAAAGAGAAAAGTGTGTGGTTGCATCCAAGGTAGCTCACTTCTTATTCTCTCATGCATAAAATGTATGCTTGGCTTGTCTTTGAATGTGTGTATGTGTTTTTAAGCCATGAAAAGTATTCTAGCATGAATTTTATTCCATGGTGCCATGATCTTACTATATGCTTTTATATGATATTTATTATGTATGCTTAGGTTTGCTTGAGTGTAGTGAAACCAAGAACCCTTAGTCATGGTGAGAATGAGCCAAGAACCCTTAAAATTGGTTAAGACAAAGTAAAGAGTCTTCCAAAAGTGAGGTTGACTTCCAAGAGTAAGGTTGAGTAAAAAACCTCTTAAAAAATGGATGAGGCAAGTCCAAAATCTACAAGTGAATGGGTGATGCTAATCTACTTACTTGGCAAGCCTATGTATGCCATGTATGACTTGTTCAAATGCCAAGAATACCTCTTAAATGATTGCACACTTTATGATACTCATACATGTATTTTCAAGACTTGTTTTGCATCTTTTATGTGTGATTAAAAGGGAGATGAGCTATTAGAATTCTTTGAATCTCATTTCCTCCTCTCCAATGTTCTAACATGCTAGGTGGACCAAGTGGATAAGGCAATGAGAGCCTACACCTTGGGAGATGAGATTTTGACATCAAAGTGCATGGATTTTGTTTCTTTAAAGCCATATGAGTGGCAAATGTTGTAATCCATTATTGTATATGTCCTATGATATTATGAACATGTATATTTATGCTAATGTATCATGTATAAATGAGATTTAAGGTTAAATGTATGGAAGTGTGCATCTTAGACATGTAATGGCAAACTAGCAACATGAAAATGTATGTAATAATGGAAGTGGAGGGGCCAAATTAAGATGCATGGGGCTTAGAATTGCTTGGGCAGTTCATACAAGTCACATTCATGCTTTTAAAATTTCCCAAGAGGTGTCAAACATCAAAGAAAGCCATTTGGACACATTTGGTATCTTATATGGAGTAAAATTGATCATATTGAAACCTATACCACTTTTTGTCCAAATAAGCTCTTCTTGGTCTGAGACTTGGCATACAATTAGAGTTTGTTGAGAGATTTTTGGGAACTTAAAGTGCAAAATTTTTGGAGGTCTATGGAATATTTGATGAATTTTCAAAGTCGGAAAATTTTTTGAAATTAGTTTAGTGCACTGTTTACTTAGGTCTGAATTTATATTTTGTCACTCAAGGGGTATATGATGTCCAATTGCCATGAAATTTTATAGGGAGAGACTAGACCTACCCAGAGACTTGTGCCAACTAGAAGCACCCCATGTGGATGTCTAGAAAAGGATATATGAATTTTTGAAATTTTTGTTCAGTATCAAGAATCCAGACATACCTAGGTTACTATTTGATTAGTTTTTGAATCCTGGAAGTGCCTAAACTGCTCTAAAATTTTTTTTCCTCTAGCTAATATCTATAGTTTTCTAGATTGGTATCATTTACATAGATTGGATATTTATGGAATTAATTGGATATTTTTTATGTTCATAACAGAAATCTGTATCAGTTCCAGTAGCCAATCATATCTTTATATGTTTTCGAATGTCAAACATCTTTTACTTGATGTTTCATGGTCTAGACATATTTGTAGCATAAAATATACATATGTATCTTTCCAGAATGGTAAAGAATGCATAATTTTAATTTTTCTAGAATTAGTTATGATTTTTCAAAATTTGTGATAGAAACGGGAAAATTCTGGCCGAGGTTGCAACTATGAATTTTGTGTATTCGTTTGCCTTGCACGAGTTCTAGGGCACTTTTGGTGATGGAATTGAGTTGTATCTATTTAATTAAATATGAGAATATGATATATGAACTTACATGGTTCACGTGACACCAAATAGAATTTTCCATCCCTTATGCAATGCTAAAATATTCATTATTTTAATTGCTTTTTCTTGCCTCTTATGTGAGTGGCATAGTTCAAGGCATGAGAATAATATGAAATGAACTAAGAAATTATAGTGTTATAACCATATTCTACGGAGTGTTTTGAATAATTTTGTTAGAATGTGTGAGAATGGTTTAGTGACAAAAAGACCAGTTGTAACACTTCAAAATTAATTAAAGTATTAATCATAGATTTGGACAAATTAAGAATAATTATTATGGAATAATTAGGCAAACCTATGTGAATAGGAGTTTATGGAGAAATAAATAATTAATGTAGGTTTAAGATTCAATTAGGTTAAAACTTAATTTAGGCTCATAATTAATTTAAGTAGGTTATGGATAAAAACTAATGAAAACCAAATAATTTTAGGTGCAAGCCCAACTCCTTATTATGAGACTTAGCCTAAGAGAGATCATCTAGCAATGACCCAATATAGTTTAGTGAGTTAGAAGCCTAAAACCATACTAAAATGCTAAAAATTCTATAGTCCAATCCCTTAAGTCTGGCCCAACAAGCAAAATATGAACTCCAAATGGACTTGGGCCTATGGGTCAACCCATAACCTAACTTAAACCTTAAACCCTCATCAGCCCCCACCCCTATTCTACAGAAAAAAAAAACATAAAAGGTAAAGGAATTTTTGGAGGTTTAGAGAGAGGCTAAGGTTCTTAGCAAAAAAATCTATCATTTCCCACTTCTAGAGCTAAAATCAGCTAAGGTGAATGTTATATAACTTGACCCTCTCATGTTCCTCTGCAATTTGACCTAATTGGTTTTTCATTTGGAGCATTTTCACTATACCCAAAATCTGAAATGTGTTTGTTTGGTATTTTCTTGGACAATTTTCGGAGGTAGAGGCTAAGAGGGATATTGGGTAAGTATAAACTCTCCATTTTGATATATTTTCTACTAGTTTAAGACTCCCATAGTAGATTTGTAATAGGGGTATTAATTTTGTATGAATTTGCTTAGGATTTAAGATAATGCTTTGAAGTTTCTAGTAGAGGAAACACCCAATCCGAATTTTACTCTTATAGTGGCTGGGCTGATGTAGCCTTATTGTTGGTTTTCTAAAAATTGTCTACAAGTGAGGTAACTGGGAATTATGTTAAATTCTATGCATATGCCTAATTTAATTTTATATCTACTGCACAATTATGTTTTTGAAATGCTAATGAATTGGTTGGCTATCTGTATATTGTGATTAGACCTTGTGAGTCCTTGGTGGAACTGTGGTGTGGCTACCACCTATGCATGTACTTTGATTAGGCATCGGGTTATGATCATGCCCCAAATGTACTGAGCCCTGATTGTGCTCATTAGGGAGTAAGTGTCGTGGATGGGCCTCTTGTAACAATAAAAAAATGCTGAAATTTCTAAAATCCTGAAATTTTTTTAAGTTTGCTAGCTATAGCGAATGTACCTATTTGCTATAGCAAGAAATAGTCTAGCTATAGCGAATGTACCAGTTCACTATAGCGAAGATGCTTCTAGCTATAATGAGTTCGGGTATCCCATACAAAAATCAGGGGGTTCCTTGCAATAGTGTGCTCCGTAGCGAGAACAGGGGTCTGGGACTGATACGTACTCGCCGTAGCGAGGGTTATTCTTCGCTATAGTGAGGGTTAATCTGAAAAAGTATGAAAAAGGATAATTTTACTTCTTAAAGAGTCTAGATCCTCTCTTTTTCTTCTAATCGACCTAAGCTTCATCCAAAACAGAGAAAAGGGCTTGAAAGAGAGAGAGAGACCAAGAAAAGAAAGGAAGAACAAGGAAAAGGTAAGCAAGCTTGAGATTTCCATAGCTTTTCTTCTTAGAATTTTATTCTTCTCTCTATGCCCTTTCTTTCTATGGTTTTGGTTGTTGAATTAGTTTAGTTTTGGGCTTAGTTCAGAAGAGGAAAAGTGGAAAATCACTCTTGAAGAAGGCTAGAACTCATGTATCTTTACTTCTTTTTCTTGGCTTTCCTTGAGTATGTTGGTTCTACCAACTTGAGATCTTGAAAGAGGAAGGAAGTTTGACCTAGAGCAAGCAAGAAATCCTTGAATTAGAGTGAGGGTAATTGAGAAATACAAAGACCTAAAAGAAGAGTTAGTAAAAGTCTAGAGGGAGAACCCCTAGTTTCTTATATACTTTGTAGGGTTTGCTTTAATGAAGAACCCTCTAGCCTTGTAAGTATTTATCTAAGTTATAAGAGAGTAATTCTATGCTCTTTGCTGTGTCTAGGCTTAAGAGAATCGGTTCTATCTAGTTGTGGTGTTGAGACTGAGAAAGATAGAGAGTAATCAAAAGGGAAGGCTTGTGTTGGCTTGTAAGGTAGCTCTCCACTATTTCTTGTTGCATTCTTGGATGTGTAATAGTCATTGTATACTTATGTGTATGCTTGTATTTTAAGACATGCCATTCGGTGTTGCCTTGATGCATTAGTAACAACATGCTTATGTTTTGGGTTGTGAAAATTGCTCGAGTGAGGTAGTGCCAAAAGTCCCTTGAGATGGATGAGGTGGAGCCAAAAGTCCCTAAAAATGGGTGAAACAAGGCCAAAAGTCTCATAATTGAGTGAGGCCAAGTTAAAAGTTCATAAACCAAGGATGAGGCCAATCTAAAAGTCCCAAAAATTGGGTGAGATTAGACCAAAAGTCCCTAGAGCTTATTCTTGGCATTGATATGATATTCATGGCATGTAAAATGTGATGTATGATTGTGAATGGTTAGATACCTACTTGCATGCTTTGACTTGTTTATATGCCTTGATTGCTTTCTTGAATAAGTGTGTGAGCTATTGAGATTCCATGAATCTTACCCCATTCCCTCTCCCATCTCATATGGTCCAGGTGGAGCTCAAGGGCCTAAGAGTGGAGGCCATGAGGCATAGATAGCCCTTTTTTACATTTTTGCATAGTTTGATGTATAGGAAAGCTAAAGTGCTCATGTATGCATATTCTTTTTGAGATGTAAATGCTTAAGCAAATGTAAAAGTATGTATCAATGATTTATGAACCATGTATAGAGCTAAAGTAATGCAAATGTGGGATTTGGCCCTTTCGTGGATTGTATGTAATAGTGTGCTTTTGCCTGTAGCATGGTGAGTTTGAGATGTGTGTTGGTTTGGATCACTTGGATAGTTCATATATGTTATATTTATGCTTTAAAACTTGTCTAAGAGGTGCTAGAACATGTAGGGGACTATTCACTCCCATTTTGAACCATTTATGATATCAAAACTGCCAAATTTGTGAGCTCATCAAAGTATGACCAAATGAGCTCTTCTTGATATGAAATTTGGCATGCCTCTAGAGCTTGTTGAGAGCTTCTTAGGAAACTAAAGTGGGTAATATTTGGAAGTTTAAGGAATATTTGGTAAATTGTTGAAATTGGAGAATTTTCTGGTTTTGGTTATTATACTGTGCAAATAGGTTCAAAAATGAATCTATGTCATTCATGGACCAAATGATGTCCAATTGTCATGAAATTTTATGAACATAAACTAGATATCCACAGTGACCTAGAGCAATTGGAATCACCTCAATTGAAAGTTTGTAGAAGGAGAAATAACTATATGAAGTTCTATATCAGTATCAGGGAAGCCATCCGACCTTTGTTACTGTTCCATTAGTTTTTGAGGTCCTAAGGCTACTGAAACGATCTAAACTTAATTTTATCCTTTATTTAACATTTGTAGCTTTCCAAATTATACAGTTTACTTAGATTGGATTTTTTTGGAATTAGTTATGAATTTTTAAAGTTTATGACAGCAAGCCGCATCAGTACCAGGGACAACCGAACCTTTGTCTCTTTTTTGAATCAAACATAGCCCAAACGCTGAGATTGTGGTTGGAAATTATTTTTAGTGTAAATTTAACACCTATAGATTTCCAGAAAGCTATGGTTTGCTTGATTCTCATTTTTCTAAAATTAGTTATGATTTTCCAAAGTTAGAGCAAAAAATCTAACTTTTGGGCCTGTTTTGAGAAATTATATTTGGGATTTTTGGCTTCATATCCGTGGTTCATGGGTTGTTTTATGCTATGTCTAAATTGTATAAATGGAGTTTGAATAGAGAATGTGATTAATGGGTTCATGAGACCCACGAGGTAAAGTATGACCAGATAAACCCCGACTTAAAGTAGTAAAATGCCACAGCTTTTGTTATTTTTCTTTGGGAATCATATGGAATCAAGCTTAAGTAATAGATAATCAAGGTCTACACATTATGGTGTTACACCTCTCCTGGTGTTATTGGCCTTTAACTTGTGGATTTGTGATTGCTAGTATGGGATAGTAATCATTGATAGCCTAATTGTTATATTTGCTGATATGACTAATATAATTTCTTATGCTCATCTTAAGTCATGCATATATATTAATTAAATTGGAATATATGAGTGAAATTTTCCTTTGCTTACCGAAATTTGCATTTCATCCCATTTCATGGGATCATATTTTCAGGCGAAGGTTCTTCGGATAAGGATAAGGGAAAGCAAGTGGATGAAAATCTATGAGCTTCAACCATGTGTGGGGAAGGCTACACTTGGACTGATATGAGTAGAGTAGATGCTAAATTTTGTATTTCTTCTTGTATAGCATCATCATGTAATCATGTTGCCAAGTGTACGAGTTTGTATTTTGATTACTTAGGATGTATCTATTGAGGAGCTAGGCCTCATATTAGTTTGGTATTGGATGTATGAATTTATAACATCTGCTATGAACTTTATTGAACCTATGATATGGTTTACTATTTGAAAATGTAATCATGTGATACATTAGATGTTGACTTAAACTAGTGATGCATGGAATCTCTAATGGCATATGTATTTGAACAATAATTATTGGCAGTCTATGAATTCTTATTATTATTAATCCGTGAACTTGTTGATATATGGTAGTTAAATGAGTAGGAATTAACACTTAAGTCTTGAATTGGTAATGATAGATAAGCTGGGTAAATTAGATAGATGAAAGCTATTAGAAGCCCATAAATTAAGGTAGAGTGGCCATAGAGTGTTACGAAAGGGAGAGTTGGAGTGTTTGAGGTGAAACTTAGAGAGAATTGGTATAGAAGCGAGTCATACCATGGCCAAATGGATTGAGTTGCAGCCTAGAGAGTGACAAAAGTGATGGGCGCCACAATGTAAGGTGTCTTGTTGCGGCGCAAGACAAAAATGTCCTAAAGGAGGATAACAGAGTGCAACTTCATCGCGGTGTAACATGTTTTGTCATAGTAAAAGTCAAGAAAATCAAGTGTCCAGTGTCCTAGTAGCTAGTTTCATCGCTGCGCAAGTAGAGCCTATCGTAAAGTGAATTGAGAAATTTTGCTACAGTAGGTTTCAGGGTGTTTTTGGCCACAACGCCATATAGGTCGTCGCAACGAGGGTCTAACTCACTGCGACGAGATCTGCAAAAATGTGAGAAGTAAACCTAAAAGCAACTTTGCTACAACATGAAACTCTTAGGCCGTAGTGCAAGAAGCAAAACTTGGTTTTTAAGTTCCAGTAGCCAACTTAGCCGCGGCGAGAAGGTTCCAAGTCATGGCAAAGGCCCTCAAACGCCTACTTTTAGCTTCGAAACCTTAGTTTTTCCTATAGTAATGCTAAAGAATGGTTTAAAAACACTTGTAGGCAATTTTTATGAGTTGGAATTAACAAATAAATGTATTAAAGGCTTTTGATTAAGGATTAGATTCACTTATTTTCATAAATAGTTATGATTATTTGGTTTATGACTAATAGTATCAAGGTTCGAATTTTCCTATATTTTCTTAAATTGATTAATTGAAATAGTTCTACACCTTGATTTATGATTGTTAATCATGTATTTAAGCTTAATTACCATGATTAGAAGTTAGGGTCGTTACACCAACAACCGTTCAATAAGCACTATGAGTAGATTATCAAGTATGATACATTTTTAACTTTCCTTTTGCTTTTTATTATCTCTATTTTTATTTGCATGTTATGAGTCTGTCTGGATGAGCACCTTAGGCAGTGCCTTCATGTGTATATATTATTTTTGATATTAAATCTTCCAAACTATGATATACAATGTGTGTTATGTCATCAAAATGACTATGAAATGGCATGTGGACTTAAAGTGTTATTTTTGAAAATTTAAAAGGTGACAAGTCTACCTCAAATATTTTTGTGGTATCACTCAAGTGTTTTATGCCTATGAAATGCTAGATTTTCAATTTTGGAAACTTATTGTAGAATAAATTATTTGGGAGATTTTGGTATATGAACTCTATTCATAATATATATATATATAGGGTAGGATTGTGTTGCTAACATCAGTATAAATTATCATGGGCTGAGTGCTCATGTTTGAATACGCATTTATTTACCCTCATGAGTTGTGTGCCTACATCAATATATATCTTAGAGTTAGAGTTTTACATAGACCTTCTTGATAAAGTGTTTTCATTAAGTTGTTTTTAGAATAACAATCATTTTCCATTTAGCATTAGACTTTTAAATGTTTGAATCTACATTTTTTTTCTATTTTAATTATTTTTATCATTATCTCCTATTAATTGTTCACTATAATTATAATATCTTTTGCTTATATATTTCTTATATTTTATTTCATTGATAATGAAATAAATTAATTTTCTATTAATTCAAAATCTTTTAACTTTTTATTTATACTACTTAATCCATATCCTTTCTATTTAAATATTTAGAAATTTGAATTTTTATTAAAATTATAGTATGCCTTTCCATATTTAAATTTTTATTATGTATTATTATGTCAAAACCTATTTTCATTTAGAAAAATCCAATGTCTCCTCATCATTTCAATTATTGTATTTTATTTTCTACTCACTAGATATCATAGCTCATTCTATTATTTATTTTTGCATATAAAGAAAATGTATTCTTTGCTCCTCTGGTTTAAATTAAAAAAGTCATTAATAAAGAGCTAGCAGTTGGATGGTCTAGTATTAATGAATTGTCATTTTTATATATAACACCATATTTAACTAGCTCATCTTATCTCATCTCTAATTGCATTCCTTTGATATAGCAAGGTTCCAAGAAAAATTCTATTAAAATATTACATTACTTTTACATTGCGTAATAGATAAAATTTTCATTTTGCATCTCGTGGGCCATATGAACTCATCCATCTCATTCTTTTATTTAAATACATGCATATAACTCAAAACAATCTTAAAATGTTGCCAAACATTCAAGCTCATAGCATATGTACACAAAATAATACAAGTTCTTGACAGATTTTTAGTGTCACTTTGGAAAATTATAACTGAATCTAGAAAAATTGAAATCAAACAACCTATAGCTTTTTGGAAATCTCTAGATGTTAACTTTATGCTAAAAATAATCTCAAACCATGAAAACATCATTTGAACCATGTTTAACAACAGAAAAGTAACATAGTTCAGATAGCCCAACATTTCTGATATAACTTACTAATATAAACTTAAAAAATGCATAACTGATTCCACAAAAATCTAATTCAATCAAACTATATCAATTTGGAAAGCTATAAATATTAAATATAGGGAAAAATAATTCTAGACTAATTCAAAAGCTTTAGACCTCAAAAACTATGGAACAATAACCAAGGTCTGCTGGCATCCCTAATACTGGCATAGAAATTTAGAAAATCATTTCTTCCTCTACAAACTCCAATTAAGGTGATTCTAGTTATAAGTCACTATGAGTGTCTAGTTTCTCCCTATAAAATTTCATGTTTATTGGACACCATTTGCTCTATAAATGATAGAGATGAAGTTTCTGACTATAGGTATAGTACCACTGTCAAAATTGTAAATTTTTGCCTACTTTAGAAATTCACCAAATATTATCTAGAGCTTCAAATAATATGCATTTTAGTTACAAAAGGCTCTAAATAAGAACTATATTCATACTAAATGTCATGGGAAAATTCATTCATTTGGTCAAATATTGACATAGGGTGGCAAATTGGTTACTTTTATGCTTCTTAAGGGTCTTAAGAGGGTCAAATTTGCTTCCAAGGCTTTCATGACCACTTGAGCACATGGGAAAACACCAAAATGGTCTATTAAATGTCTCAAAGGTGCACAAACCCATATTTCACAAACTCACTCTCTCACCCCAAGGTATACACAAGAATACATAAGCTATATGTTGCCATTCCATGTCAAGAACTTGCTACAACATCCACATGGCATCAAATCTCATATATACATCAAGTATCCATATAATTATATATGTTCATAAGCTCATATATCATATACAACATTGGAATACATCATATGCCATTTATATGGCTACAAAATGGACAATTTCACTCTTTGTTGTCAATCTCTCTTTTTCAAGTTTGGTGGCTCCCATTTCTTAGTTCACTTGGTCCACCTAAATATGTTAGGCAATAAGAAGGAAGGGATGAGATTCTAGGAATCCCAATAGCTCTTCTCCCTTTTAACCATATATAAAAAATTCAAATCCAAGTCTAAAAATGCATGTATAGATATCATGAAGTGCATAATCATTCATAGAACTTTTCTTGCATTCAAGAAGTCATATAGAACATACATAGGTTTGCCAAGAAAATGGTTTAGCCTTACCCACTTCTCTTAGGGGATTTTGGACTTTCCCCCATTTTCTTAAAGGGCTTTTAACTAAGCCTCATTCTTTAGAGACTTTTGGCTTTGTTTCACTCATTTATAGGGACTTTTGGCTCATCCTCATCCTAGCTAAGGGACTTTTAGCTTTACCATGCTCAAGCAATCAAAACATATTCACAAAGCATCATTTAAGTACATAACATAACATCATGGTACCATGGCATATAGGTATATGCTAAAACATCTTTCATGGCTTAAAACATACATACACACATTTAAAAACAAGATAAACATCTAGTCATGCATGAGAGAAAGAAGAGAGAGCTACCTTGCATAAGAAAGAACACTTTAACCTTTGAAAATCCTTCTCCACCCTCGGCCAAATATCCATGAAGAGGTGGAGCTTGATTCCCTTGGTCTAAGCACATGAAATAAGATCTAATTATACTCTTGGAACATTCACCAAAGTCACTCACACACTATAACAATTTGGTTTCTCAAATGGTCTAATTATGGTTCCATAAGGCACTTAATAAAGCAACCTTGGGAATTCTTAATCTTGGTTCCATTCTTCCCTTCCATCTATGACTCTTGACTCCATTTAGACTCCTTGGAGTCATCACACATTTATTTTAAGGAGTCTAACTAGGTTTTACTTTATTATGCTACAATATAGAATCTATAGCTCCATCTCATTATCCATGACTTCTAAATTTTTCTAAGGTTTCCTTTCATACTCTCCCATCATATATGATGCAAAACTAAGTTTGGAAGAAATTAAAATACTCCCTTGGTGCTTCATCTCCCCTTGGCTGAACTTATGCTCACCTTGGCACCAATGGAGTTTGTCTTGCTTTCCTTGATGAAAATGCATGTGGGAAGCTCTCTAGGGATCTTAGGAGCTCATACAAACACTCAAAGCCTAGGAACTCTTGTATCAAAATAGAATTTTAGTTATGTTCTTGAATCCCTGGCCTTACAATCTTGAATTTCATGGGTTCTTTCTTAAAATTCTTTGCACTATGTTATTACACCTAATTTATGAGTTTCATCCTTGATTCTGCCCAAAATCTATTCCCTCTTGGCTGGCCATATGTAGGGTGAAATGCAAATTAAGAAGAGCAAGAAAAGGGAAGCATGGGAACTAAAAATTTTACCTTGAATTCAAACCTTTCTTGAATGCTCTTCCTTTTCCTCTAGCTCTCATCCTTAATTTTGAACTCCTCCCCCTTAGTCTGAGCTTAAAATAGAACTAATTCATGTACCAAAGCTGTGGGAAGAAGGAGGAGAAGAAGATGAATCAAATTGCTAAAGGAAGAAGCTTGAATTTCTACACTTTTCTCACCTTTTTCTTGAATTTTTCCTCTTCATTTTCCTCCATTCTTGGATGCCACTCCTAACTGGTCTCCTTTTTGTTCTAAGGCAGAAATAAAGTTGGTCATGTGAGGGAGAGAAGAAGGGCGTGTATTTAAGGGGGCTTCTTGAACTTTCTTTTTCAAAATTTCCATTTATGTCCCTATTTTGTAGCTTCTTTATTTTAGGTTCATTTTAGCTCCTTTTTTAGACTCATCTTTTTCATCATAAAATTTATATTCTCTAACTTATAAAATGCCTTTGGAATCACTCAATTTGGAGCTAAAACTTTCCTGAATGAATTAGTCAAAGTTCGAGCTCACCATTATTGGAAAACGTATACTAGAAGGGCTTTAACTATCCTAAGGCTTTTCATGGTTTTTAGGGCCTTTGAAAACCCTAGAAAACTTAAATTTTCTATTTAAAAAGCCTTCATGTGAGTATTCCAAAAATTACCCGAAATTATGAAAATACCGTTACGTTTCATTGTATTTTCATTAAAATCTGTCTGGCTATTTTGGCTCCAGTTTTAAGGCACCTTTGGCCTTAACTCATGATTATTTGAGGTTTAAAATATTACTATAAATTTATTGGACCTCAAATCACTCTATCTGGGGAACTTCCTGTTGTATCCGGTGAATTTTGTGCATTTACGAAGAAACCGTACATTATGTTTCTCTTATTTTTCAAAGAATTAGATATTACATTATATGTGTATGTTTATACTTTAGAATTTTCTAGATAGACTATAGATAGGATCCTTGGCCTTTGTAATATGTTTTGTTGATAGAAACTAAAAGAATGGAACTATCTTTATCATAAATTGTTGGTTTTAACTCTTTGTAGATCATTTGGAATGTCTTGGCAGATTTTCTACAAAGCTCATAATTGAATTTGGTTATAGAGTTATGAATATGAATTTGATTTTGATATTATGAGCAAAAGTATTATGGTTTTGAAGTGTTTCCATTTGATTTTCCTTCTTAGCTTTAATCAATATGTTAATGAGTAAGAATTGAATGTTTTGTTAGGCTTGCATGTGTGAGATCATCTTGTATGCTGTAAGAAAAAAAAGGTTAAGATTTTAGATTTGGCATGTTATTAGGTAGCTATTTCATGCATGTCAAGTGTTTATGAAATTGCTTAGGTGAGACCTTCCTAAGGTGGTTTTTTCTAAGTAACAATATAAGTTATATATAAATTAAAATTGGTATGCCCTCTATCAAATTCTTGCTTTAGAACTTCAAGTAAATTATCAATCCTCTTGTACTGGATTCTGTTGACTAATCCTCTCAGATTCAATAAGGTGACTTGGACAATGCCGTTATCCATTTCCACCTAGGGAGAATATATATATATATATATATAACTAGCATAAGCTACTAAGTGAAGGATAATTATAGTTAAAATAACAAAATGAGCATAAATTTGCCATTGTTAGGGAAACAGCAATTATAGAAGTGGTTATTGGCTTATGCTTCAAATAAAAATATACAATTGATAGTTTGATATCAAGTGTCTCTGCACAACCATTTGTGCAGAATATATGGAATGGGTTATTTGGAATGTTGGTTAGTAATGGATCTCCTATAACCTATAGAGGAATTGTAATATTCGGTTCTCCAAAAATGAGAGAAAATGTGAGAAACGTAACATACGATTTTTCTATAAACGTATGAAATTCACCAGACCAAAATGAATTAGTTAAGGTCCCAAAAAATTTAAATAGCATTCTAGACTTCTAAAAATGAGAATCCCAGGCTCAAATGAAAAGAAAAATAGAATTAGAATGAAGAAACGAATTTGAACAAAAGATTGACAAAACATAAATGTATTTTCATCATTTTCAGCAAATTTTGGAATTTTTATAGGAGGGCTTTTTAAATGAAAGTTTGGAGTTCTCTAAGATTCTCAGAAGCCCTAAAAATTATGGGAAGCCCCAGGACAGCTAAAGTCGCTCCGGTGGATGTTTTTCAATAGAAGTGAGCCTGAACTTTAATAGATCAATTTGGGAAGATTTTAGCTCTGATTTGAGTGCTTCCAAAGGCATTTTACTAAATTGAGGACTTAAATTTCATAATGGAAAAGACGGTTCTCAAAAAGGAGCTAAAAAGAATTAGAAACAAAAATGCCAAGAACAAAAGGAAAAATGAAAATTTTTGAAAAATCTTTCTTAAACCTCCTTATATATATGAGGTGCCCCATCTTCTCCTCCATTTAGCCACATATGTTTTTGCCTAAAATAGAGGAAAACCCTAAGGGGTGAGGAGCACATGAAGGAGAAGAAAAGGGAGGAGAAAGACAAGGCGAAAGGTATGGATTTTCTTGGTTTTTTATGCTTTCTTTTTAGCAAACCCATCCTTCTCCATTTTCCTTTCTTTCTTATGATTTTATTGAAATTTGTGGATCTATTTTGAGGATAGAACAAAGGAAATTTTTTGAATTTGAAGAGAGGAGGATAAGGAAAGTGAGAAACAAGTAAGAAAAGCCATGGAAACAAGGTAAAACTTCCATCCTAAGGTAGTTTCTCCTTCCCCCTCTTCTCCCTATTTTGCCCCATATATGTAGCTGCAAGAGGGCTTGAATTTTGGGCAAAACCAAGGGTGAATTCTAGGAATTTAAGGGAGGAGAGTAAGAATATGCAAAGAAATTTAAGTAAAAACTAACAATTTGTAAGATAGGGAGGCTGGGGTTTTGATTACACCTTCAACTCTACCATGAACCCTAGCCATATTTTATGATGTTTAAGAGTTCATATGGGCTCTTAAGACACCAAGAGAGTTTCTTACATGATTTTCCCATCAAAGAAAGTAAAGAAACTTCATTGGTGCCGTATGGAAGTATAGTTTCAACCAAGGAGGGTCCATGCACCTACGGAGTGTTTTAATTCCTTTCAAGCTTATTTTTGTACCATGACGATGGGAGAGTATGAGAGGAAGCCTTAGAAAAATTTTAGAAACCATAAAAAGTGAGATGGCCTTATATGTTCCATAATATAGGTTAAAGAAGCAACACCTAACTAGGCTTCTTGATTTGATTGTGTGATAACTCTAAGAGGTTTAAATGGAGTCAAGAATCCTAAATAGATTGAGAGAATAGAGCCAAGATGATATTTTTCCTAAGGTTGCTTCATTGAGTGTATTATGGAACCATAAAAGAGTCATAAAAATCACCTAGCTTTTCTAGTGAATGTGTGGCCTTAGAAGTGATTCAAGAGTATAATTGACTTTCATATGATGTGTCTAGGCCAAGAGAAATGATCTCCACCTCCTTGGTTATGTGAGGTCAAAGGAGAGGATTTAAGGCTTAAGGAAAAAGTATGCTTGTATGGCAAATGTAGCTTTCTCCACCTTCTCTCATGTATGAATATGTGCTTACATTATCTCTGAATGTGTGTAAGTATGTTTTAAGCTATGAAAAGTATTTTAGCATGAACTCTTATTCTATGGTACCATGATATTGTTTTATGCATTCAAATGATGTTTTAGATGCTTTCCTTGGTTTGCTTGAGTGTGGAGAAGCCAAGAACCCTCTAGCCATAGTGAGGATAAGCTAAGAACCCTTGAACTTGGTTGACACAAAGTAAAAAGTCTCCCAAGAGTAAGGTTGAGTCAAAACCTCTTAGAGAAAATGGGTGAGGCAAGTCCAAAATTCATAAGTGAGTAGGTAAGACTAATCCACTCACTTGGCAAGCCTATGTATGCTATGTATAACTTGCTCATATGCCAAGAGTGTTTTATGAATGCTCACATATGTCAATATGCCCATGCATGCATTTTTAAGGCTTATATTGCATACTTTATGTGTGATTGAAAGGGAGATGAGCTATTGGGATTTTTTGAATCTCATCCCCTCTTCTCCAATATCTTAACATGCTAGGTGAAGCAATTGAGCAAGGTAATGGAAGCCACCTAGCCTAGAAGAAGGAGATTGACACCAAAGTGTATGAAATGGCCTAATTTTATCTCTTTTGTAGTCATATACATGGCATATGATGTAATCCATTGTTGTATATGTTGTATGGTTTTATGAACACATGTAAATATGTAAATGTATGATGTATGAATGAGATTCATTGACAAATGTATGAGATAGTATGAATTGGGTATTGAATGGCAAGAGCTAGCATATGCAATCTTGTATATGGCAAGGGGTGAGAGAATGAGTTTGAGAAATCTGGGTTTATGCACCTTTGAGACAAGTTTAGAGATTCATTTTGGTGCATTCTCATGTGCTCAAGTGGTCATGGTTGCCTTAGAACTTGAAATGGACTATTTGGACCCCTTATATGACACAAAATAAGTCATTTTGCAACCCAATGTTAAGATCTGACTAAATGAACGAATTTACCCATGAAATTTGGCACACATGAAGATCTTATCCAAAGCTTTTTGGACAACCAAATACTAGATTATTTGGTGTAACACCCCATAATTAATTAAGGTATTAATCATGGATTAGATTAATTAGGCGAAATTAATATGGGATAATTAGGCAAATTGAGTGAATGTGGATTTTAGATAAATAAATCATTAATATGGGTTTGAGAATTAATTGGGAGAGAAATTTCATCTAGGCCCAAATTAATGTAGGAGGCCATGATAAGAGGTTAATGGAGGCCCAATTGGTTAGGTGTAGACCAAACCCAATTTAGTGTGATGGAGGCCGAAGATCCACCTTGTATAGACTCCTCTAAGTGGTCCAATAACCTTTGTGCAGACTCAAGATCTTTGGGCTCTTAAAATTTGGTTTGGCCCAATTAAACTTCAGCAACCCATTGCATATAAAACTGGCCCAGTAAAATTCTGCAGCCCAACACTCTAAAAACTGGCCCAACTAGCAAAAAACCTAAAGCCCATTAAAAGATGGATCCTGGAGCACCCCATGACCCACATTTGACCCAACTTAAACCCAACTAAAATTCTAATACACTAGCCTCTTACTCACACTTGCTGAAACACAAAACACAAAGAGAAAATTTGGAGCTTGGAGAGGAGGCTAGGGTTGAGGGCAATAATTCTGCATTTTCTCATATTTAGAGCAAGATTTAGCCAAGGTAATAGTTATACAACTTAATCTCCTCATCTTCCTCTTTAATTTGGTCTGATTAGTTTTTCATTTGGAGCATTTTCACTCTATCCAAAATCTGAAATGGGGAAATTTTGGGATTTTCTTGGTGAAATTCGTAGGTTGAGGTTAGAGCTGACCTTGGGTGAGTTTAAACCCTCCATTATGATGCTTCAATTGTTAATTTGAGACCCCCATAGCTGATTTATAAAATGGGTATTAATTATGTACGAATTTGCTTAGGATTTTGGATGGAATATTGAGTTTTTCTGGTAGAGGACAATTTAATCCAAATTTGGGACTTATAGTGGCTGAGTAAGTGATTCTTAGGTAGTCATTAGCATCTTAAATTCTTTGGGTATTGATTGTAACTGTTAATGATGAATTAGAGTAGTAATTCTATGATGCTATGGTTATAGGAGGATTTTTGCACCATTGGTGACTGTTGCAAGTGTCTACAAGTGAGGTAACCGAGTTAACCAGGTTAACCAGGTTTATATCAATTCCATGTATATATTTGATTTAATTTCATATGTTGCTGTATATAAATGATTTGAAATGTTGAATGAATTGGTTAGCTATATGTTGAATTGTGATTGGACCTTGTGAGTCCATGGTGGAGCTGTGGTGCGGCTGTCACCCGTGCATGTACTTCGATCGAGCACCGAGTTATGATCAAACCTAAATGCACTGAGCCCCGGTTGTCCTCAATGGGGAGTAGGTGCCGTGGACGGGCCTCTCCCGGTGTTAATGGCCTTTAACATGTGTTAATATGATTGCTAGTATGGGATAGTAATCATGATAGCCCAATTGTTTCATTTGCTAATATGATGGATATGATTCTGATGTTGATTTTGATTCATGCTTATATGTTAATTAAATTGGATATATGATGGAATTGCCTTGGTTACTGAGATTTATATCTCATCCCATTTTATGGGATTAATATTTCAGGTGAAAGTTCCTCGGGTAAGGATAAGGGTAAGCAAGTGGATGAACATCCATAAGCTGAGGCCGGGTGTGGGGAGCTACATTTGGTCTGAGTAGAATAGGGTAGATGCAATTTTGTTATTAGTTTACATAGCATCATCATGTAATCATGTTGCCCAGTGTAGGCATTTATATTTTGTTTGATGGAAATGTAATCGTTAAGGATTTAAGTCTCATTATAGTTGAATATTAATGTATGAACTTATAGTATCATATATGTAGTTTTGTTGAAATTGTGATATGGATTACCATATGGGAATTGTAGTTATATGATGCCTTGTATGTGGACATAAGCTATTGTTGAATGGAATCTCTATGGAATGTGCATGGGATGTTAATTGCTGCTAATGTATGTGTTCTTGGTGTCATATATCCATGAATTTGCTAATAAGAGCTAGTTGGGCAAGTAGGAAGTAGTAATTAAGTTTTGCAATGGTAATGGATGGATTGATAGGTAAATAGGGTAGATAAACACCATTAGAACCACATAAAACAAGGGTAGGTGGACCTAGAGTGTTTCTAAGATGAGATTTGGAATGTAGAGGGCGAAATTTGGGTAATATGGTCCCAGGAGGGAGTTCTGCCGCGGCTAGGAAGGCTTCGCCGCGGCCAAAGGAGAGACAGAGTAGAAAGGCGCCGCGGCATAACCAATCCCGCCACGGCGCAAAGTGAAAAAAATCGCCCAGGAGGGTAACAGAACCAAAACTCGCCGCGGCGCATTGTGTCCTGTCGCGGTGCGAGTCGAGAAAATTAAATAAGGGTTAGACAGAAGCAAAACTCGTCACGGCGCAAATATATTGCGCCGAGGCGAGAATCCTGGGAGTTAGAACAGTAGTTTCAGGAGGTGTTTCCGTCGCGGCACTATATAGGTTGGCCACGATGAAGGTCCAACTTGCCGCGGCGATTTGTGAAGTTAGGTGATGACATAGGAACACTTGTGAGAGGTTATTGGGTATTAAAACTGATGGACGGATGAATCATAAACCCCTTATGGTATTAGGATTTCTATTGTGCAAATTTTGTTTTGTGTGGTGGTATGGTGATGACCCTAAGATTGAGGTTTAAGTTTTTCCATATTTTCACAATGTGCTAGATTGTAACCACTCAAACCTTGATAATTAATTATTAATCGTATATTTAACCATAATTACAATGAGAGAACAAGGTAGGGTTGTCACATTTGGAGCTCTGTAGAATTAATTATGATTTTCCAAAATTGCCATATTTTTGCTAAATTGATACAAGTACTGTTCATATGGTCAAAAACTTGGGCTATATCATTTATGGGTCAAATGATGTCCAATGCTTATGAAATATTATAGGCATAAATTAAACATGATAACCTTTCCATGGCCATTGAGATCCCCCAATTGGACCTCTGAACAGGGAGATATGAATTTTTGAAGTTGGAGATTAGTACCAAAGATGATAGCTGACCTCTAGTACTGTTCCATCAATTTTTGGTGTCTTGCAGCCTCTGTTGTGGTCTGAATTTATTTTTAGCATAAAGTAGACATTTGTAGCTTTCCAAAATGCTATAGTATGCCTGATTTCAATTTTCTAGAATTAGTTATAATTTTTCAAAATTTAGACACTGAATTTGGAAAACCAATCCAAGGCTGCACTAGTGTGTTTTGTGTATCTGCTCCCTTTGCTCAAGGTATGGGTCACTTTTTGAGTTTTTTATAAGTCACAATTGTGTATTTAAATATAAGGATAAAATGGAAGAGTCCATATGGCCCACAAGACTCTAAAAGAAAAAATTTATCCTTGACATTATCTTTCTTGCTTCATTGTAAATTGCATGGAAAAACACCTAGAAATGGCATGAGGCAAGCTAGATAAATATGGTATTACATTTATTAGTATCAAAGCAAAGTTCCAAGCTCTTTAAGGTTGGATTTGGCTTGAGGATGTGGCAACAAGGCTATGTAAAGGTTTGTATAGTTATATAAAGCCTTATATGAGAGATCTTGGGTGTGTAAAGGTAATTCATAGCTATATATATGATAAGTAAGTTATAGGATGGTCTTAGAGTAGATAATGAACATTAGGAAAAGGTGGCCTTTAGTATAGCTTGAGCAGAGCTAAGTAATCTGACGACTAAAGCTTGTGAGATATGATAACTCACTGGGATCAATAGTAAGCCCTAGGTATGAATAATGAGAAATGATCTTGTTGATATGAAGAGGCTTACTAAAGAGAGTATGTAAGGCCTAATTCTCCCTGGTGGTTGTACTCAGACTATTTTGAGATGTCTCACGTGATGCAGAGATGAGTAGTTATGCAGCGCGGTATGAGATGAGACTGTAGCTGTACAAGACTAGTTTAGAGGGAAAGTGAGAAAAAGAAAGTTACCCCCTAGCCATGACACCCAAATATCTAGATGAGTTTCAAAACCTGAAAGGTTGATTCCCTCAAGCCAGAAGTTAAGTTGTAAGCTACACTCTATGGAGCCCTGACAGCCCAGAGGTGATAGCTAGTTATGTATGAATGAAGTAAGAGGTAGAACCCTCAAACTTGATAACGGGCTAGATATAGAAGCAATAAGGATCAGGTTGTAGCTAAAAGATAGAGCTTCCAATCCATCAAGAAGCAAGCTAAATAGAGGCAATTAGCTACAACCAATTAATTGCTTAGCTATGACCAATTATTCCATGAAGTAGCGAGGCAATCCAAAGAGTTCCTCACCATGGCCAATTAACCTAGACAGGAAATTAAGGTAAACTATAGGCTAATTAGTTGCGATGAATGATGTGCTACCCATAACGAATGTCAATATGAAAGGCCTTGTTGGTCATATTTAGACCAACTTGAGAAATGAGTTGCTAAGGGATTAGTCAATCCATAGAGAGTGATAACTCCTAGTATAAGTAGAGAAAAAGAGTAGTAAATAGTCACAGAATATTAGTAAGTGATATATAATCAGTAGGCCTAGTAGTTAACACTGAGAAAAGACTCAACATTAGAAAAAGTTAGATACAAGAATAATAAAGTTGTTGAGACCCGCCTCTAAGACGTTGACTCTAACATAGGGCGCTACCCTATGATACACTTATGAGTAGCCCAATGATAGAAGCTCATAAGAGAATGAGGGTAGTTTAGAAAGTATTAAGTTATTGTAAGCTACAAGTTTGATGAGATAGGTAGCTCGAGCTGAGCATAAGCTAAAACCTAAGAGAGATAACCAGTAGTATCGTCCAGGTGAGATGTATAAATGAAAGGCTTAGTGAAAGTTCTCCTTAGATCAAGAAAAGGAAAGATAATACATCCTGAGTTGAGGAGACCACTCAGTAGTGGTTAGCAAATTCTCCTAGATAGACCCCCCTAAATTGTAAAGTACAGTGATAAGGGAAGTGAGGAAAATCTAAGAAACTAGATATAGAAGTGATGCCCTCACTTTAGTAGTGACTAAATGAGTAAATTGAGCATACAAAAGTAAATAGATAGGGGGTGTAATAGTTAATTAGATGAGCTTCCTAATATGATAATGCTATAAGGTTAAGACATGTTAGTGATTAGAGCACCTAGTGGAGCATAAGCCTTCAATAAGATAGAATTCGGACATTAAGAGTATGTGTCCTAGATTGGATTAATAGAATCATAAAACCAGTATATTATGCTCTTGGGGATGAGAGTAAAAGGCTGAACAGAGAGAAAGTATAGCTTTGATCCAAATGTAGAAATAAGTTAAGACAAACAGTTAGTGCCTTAGTACCCTCAAGGAAGCTTGAGGGAGCTAGAAACTGCCTAAAAAGGCGAGTCTTGCATTATACAAAGAAAGAGTGTAAGTCAGAGTGCTCTAAAATGTAATTCCTAAGATTTTATGAAATAGAATTCTTTTTACCAAGAGACGATCTAGTTAAAAATAAAGTAAGAGTGTGAGAGAAAGTAGACCCTATTGATGTTATTGAGAGTGAACAAGTAGTGGAACCCAGGAAAAATGTAGGTGCTCTTAAGCATAAAGAGACCCAAACTAGCAACAGAGACAACCAGTAGTAGAGTATCCTTTTACCTAAGTAAAAGGATAGTAAAAGTAAAATGAGAGAGAAGATATAATAGTGTTTAAGCCAAGGACATAGTAGATTGAGAACAAATATCAAGTTGATGTGCTTGAGTACTTGAGAAAGCACACTTGTCCTTGGCATAGATGCCCTTCTAGCATAATAGTGCTCGAAGTAAAAATAGTCAGGCAATGTAAAGTGATCTTAGGATGAAATAGAGGAAGAGTCCTATTTTCCCCGAGTAACCTATGAGAATAGGGTAGATAAAGAAAAGTACAAGAGGAATACTTGAGATTGTTGGGAAACTTGTAATATACTGGTGAAAGTTGCTCTGAGCTTAGTTGTAAGGCGCCTGTGTATTAGTATTTGATATTATAGTTTGCTTGTAACAATTGTTACATGATATTAGGTCTAATCAACCTAATAGTAATGTGACTTGAGTGCATAGCAAACAATGGCATCAATCACCAAAGTGTCCTGATAATCGAAAGTTATTCTAATTAGTTAAAGAACTAGATAGTCAGAAAAAAGAGGTAAAGGAATTCCAGTAGTATTAGAATGATGAGAAAAGCATGCAGAAAAGAATCCTTGATAAAGAATAATAATACAGAAAAGAATGTGCTAATAGTAAAGAATATTTAGATTTAGATAGCACGAGTTTAGTATGCATAGCCTGAGTCCCTTATAGTATATGTAAACAAATGAGCAGGGACCAGTGTATAGCCTTTCTCTGCTAAAGATGTTAGCCACACTCAGTGTGTGAGATATCCTAGTGCCAAAGCACTCAAAAGCAAAATATAGGCATAGTTTGAAATTGCAGGATGTGAGAGGAAAGATAGAATGAGTATAATTAAAGTAAGGTAAGTTAATAGAGTAAGAGAAGAAAGCCCTAGTAAAAAAGGCTAAAGTGGGAACCTAAGGATCCCATAAGGAGTGATGAATAAAGATTAAAATGCTCCTAAGTATCAGGATAATAAGATCCTAGAGAATCAGGTGACACAGAACCCACTTCACACGAAGAGCATGATGTACCTTTGAGTTTAGCCTTAGTTATTATGAGTGATGGTTACTGGACTTAGTGAGTATTTGTTTTACTATCAGATACAGTGATCTTAGGCTTTGACATCTCCCAGAAATAGATCGCAGTAGATCCTAGCATAGTTTAGTGGGTTGTAATAGACCTTAGCAGGGCTATGAAGGTTGCAGTAGACCTAGGGGTTATAGTAGATCCTATAGGTCTATAGAGAGCTCCTAGTCACAGCATGATAGTTCTTTAGTGAAATGATAGCCTGAGATAGTATTTTTTTCAAAGTAGTAGTCTCAGAGACCAGTATAGTCATAGATAGTTTTGTCTCAGAGACTATAATCTCTTTAGTTTGGTAGACCATTGCCATAAAGATATAAAGACTTTACTCGGACAATTAGACCACTGACTAGATCTCTTGAGAGATAAGCATAGGATGGGATAAGGAAAGAAAGAAATTAGCTTTCTAGAGTTAGAGCTAGATGAACCACTACCTGTAACAACTAGGAAAAAGAAAGAAAGAAAGAAGAAGAAAAGAAAAAAAAAAGAGAAAAGAGAAAAGCTGAAAATTTTCAAAGGGCTGAAAATTTTCTAAGTCTGCTAGCTACAGCCTAGCTATAGCGAATGTACCTGTTCGCTATAGCGAGAAATGGTCTAGCTATAGCGAGAATACCTTCTCGTTATAGCAAAAATGCTTCTAGCTATAGCGAGTGCGGGCACCCCATATAAAAAACCAGGACGTTACTCGCCGTAGCGCACGCTATAGCGAAGGCAGGGGTCTGGAACTGATACGAGCTCGCCGTAGTGAGGGTTATAGCTCGCTATAGCGAGGGTTAGTCCAGAAAAGTGTGAAAAAAAAAGAATTTAACCTATTAAAACATCTTAACCCCTCCTTTCTTCTTCCAACCGACTTAAGCTCCCTCTAAGACAAAGAAAAGGGCAGAGGAGAGAGAGAGAAACCTAGAGGAGGAAGGAAGAACAAGAAAAGGTAAGATTTACATGGTTTCTCTTCTTAGAATATTGCTCTTCTCTCCTTGCCATCTCTTCCTATGGTTTTGATTATTGAAGTAGTTAGGTTTTGAGCTTGGTTCAGAAGAGGGAGAGTGGAAAACCACTCTTGAGGGAGGTTAGAAGTCATGTAGCCTCTCTTTTTTTATTTCCTTTCTTAAGAGCTTGAGAGAAGAAGAATAGTGGTGAATTTCTAGTGAGAGAAAGAACCCCTAGCTTTATATGCTTAGTAAAGTTGCTAGAAAGAAATCCCTAGCTTTATGAATAAAGTGTTAAGAGAATAATTCCATGCTTCTTATGTGGTTAGGCTCAAGAGAAGCACTCCCATCTAGAGGTGATTGTGAAACCCACAAGGGAGAAGACAAATTGAAAGGGAAAGTTGTGAATAGCCAATAAGGTAGCTTTCTCCACCTTCTCTCATGCATAAATGTGTGTTTACATTGTCTTACATTTATATATGTACCATGAAAAATATGCTAGCATGATGATGCCTCATGTATTTCAATGATGTTTTATGTAATTTCTTGGGTTTGCTTGAGTATGGAAAAGCCAACAACCCTTTAGCCATGGTGAGGATGAGCCAAGAATCCTAAAGTTGGTTGAGACAAAGCAAAGAGTCTCCCAAAAGTGAGATTGACTCCCAAGAGTAAGGGTTGAGTCTAAGAACCTCTTAAAGAATGGGTGAGGCAAGTCCAAAATCCATAAGTGAATGGGTGAAGCTAATCCATTTGCTTGGCAAGCTCTTGTATGTTATGTATGGCCTACTCAAATGTTGAAAACGCTTTTCTTATGTTTTCACATGCTAATATGCCCATGCATACAAATTGAGACTTGTTTGCATGCTTTATGTATGTTTGAATGAGAGATGAGCTATTGAGATTCTTTGAATCTCACTCCCCCTCTCCACCATCCAAACATGCTAGGTGGACCAAGTGAGGCAAGAGATGGGAGCCACCAAGCTCAAGGCTAAGGGATTTCAATGAAGAAAGTGTAAAAAGCCATTTTGTCACTACTTTGTGGTTAAGTTAAGGAATGTAATCTAATGATGTACATGATGTAGCAAGTATGAATACTTGTAAATGGATGAATTTATCATATATGTATGAGAATTGGAACCATCTTGAATGATGTAACAAGTTTTGTTATGAATAGCAAAGTCTTAGCACTATGTACATGGTGTATGTGTTGGTGTGGGAGAGTGAGTTTTGCAAATCTGGGTTGTTAGACATTTGAGTCATGTTTGATAGCCCATGTTGATGCTTTCTCACGTGCTCATAGAGCTTTAGAAGTAGAAGAAGCCAAATTGCACCCTTGGAGCCCTCTTTAGCAAGAGAAAATGGTCACTTTGGCTCATGATGTCTAATTCTGACCAAACGACCTCTTCTTGCCTTGAGATTTGGCATGTGACTAGATCTTGTCTAGAAATTTTTGGGAAGCTAAAGGTCAAGTCATTTGGAGGTCTGTAGAATTTTCTATGATTTTTCAAATTTGGCATCAGAATTTCGGATTTCCATAAACACTGTTCACTTGGTCAGTTATGAGAATGTGTCATCCAGGGGAAAACGTAGTCCAATGGCTACCAAATTTTATAGGAAGAAACTAGACAGTCACAGTGAATTTTAGCCACTAGAAGCACCTCATTTGGAGGTCTAGAGAAGAAGATATGCAATTTCGAAGTTCCTGCCCAGTATCAGTCATCTTGCCTGACCCGAGGTACTGTTCCATCAATATCTGAGCGTTTGGCTTGATGAACTGATCTAGAGACATTTTTCCTCTCTATTTAATATCCACATCTTTCCATAGTGATATCATTTGCATGCATTGGATTTTTGTGGAATTAGTTAGACATTTTTAAAGTTCATATCAGTAAACTGTGACAGTAGCAGAGCCCACTCCGACCTCCAGAGGATTTCGCATGTCAAACGCGTTTTGTGTGTGATTTTAAGACTTCTACATATTTTTAGTATGAAGTAGACCTCCTGAGATTTCCAGAATGACCAAGACGACATGTTTTCGATTTTTATGGATTTAATTATGAATTTCCAAACTTTGCCCAGAAATGAGGCCAAGTCTGCCGAAAATGAATCTACATGTCTCATATCCCTTTTTGCTTTCTATGGGTTTAAAGCATGTTTTTGGGATTGAAATGGGTTGTAATGGTGCAATTAAATATGAGGATGTATAGAATGAGCTCACACGGTCCATGTGACACTAAAGTGAATTTTTAACCATGCATGATGCCATGTGAGAAAGTGTAGGAACCCAAGGAGGAAAAATCTCCCTTTATTTTTCCTATACCTCATATGAGCATGTAAGGCATGATGGCTATGAGTTAGAAATGACGGTGTTACACTACCCATCAGATATTAGCCTTGACTGAGAGATAGAGAGATCCCTACATGCTAGACTATGTATTCAAAAATGGGTTAGGTGCAGTTTTTACATGAGGTAAGTGGTACAGTATGTCTCTAGTAATCGAAACTGAGTATAATTAGCATCCCACTAGAATTCAGTAGTAGTTAGTGGTAGTTGCTCTTCGATACCAGTATGAGGAACATACATTAGGCTTATTAGTGTTAAGATGAGGGACCATATATGACCTACTCGTAAGTGAGCAAAAGGAGTAAGGAAAAGTCCTACCCTAAAGAGATAGATGTAGTAATAAACTGAGAAATTGGGATTATTAAAAGTGAAAACTCCTCAAAGGAGCTATAATCCCAATAAGCAATTGAGATATGAGGCCTGTGATAGAAAGAAACATAAATTGTAATCATGGGATGAGCTAGTAAGAAAGAATGTAGAGATAAATAGTGGACAGTATAAGTAAGCAAGTAAGCAGACAGACAGAAACCTCCAATGGCTTTAATGATCAGAAAAAGATGATGAGACCTTATAAGAAGCCATTGGGAGTTACCTTTCGAGATGTGTAAATGAGTCCACTAAAAAAATTATTAACCCCTGCAAACAGGTTAAAACTAATCAGATATGATTAATAAGCTCCCCAAAGATAGCCCTCCAAAGTCAGAAATTTCTTTCCCTTAAGAAAAAGACTAGCTAGTATGCTATAATGATAGAACCCTCATTAAGAACTAGCAATGAAAAATTCCCTGGCTGAGAGAAAACTCAAAAGAGTGAAATCACTAAGAAAAACATTTAGAGCCAGGAAGAAGGAAAAGAAAAGAGTAGTTAGCCAGAATAGAGAAAAGTAAGAGGAAAGAGTACCCCAAATTTTGAGGACAAAATTTATTTAAGGGGGAAGAAATGTAATATCCAGTTCTCCGCAAATGAGAGAAATCTAACGTACATTTTCTCTATAAACGTACAAAATTCACCGAATACAAAAGGAAGTCCCCTTAAATGAATTAGTTAAGGTCCTAAAAATTTTAAATAGCATTTTAGACTCCTAAAAATGAAAATCCCAGGCTCAGACAGAAAGAAAAATAGAATTAGAATGAAGAAACGAATTTGAACAAAAGATTGATGAAACGTAAGGGCATTTTTGTCATTTTGAGAAAATTTTAAAATTTTCATATGAGGGTTTTTTAAATAAAAGTTTTGAGTTCCCCAAGATTCTCAGAGGCCCTAAAAATCATAGGAAGCCCTGGGACAGCTAAAGCTCATTCGGTGGATGTTTTCTAACAATAATAAGCCCAAATTTTGACAGATCCATTCAGAAAGGTTTTAGGTCCGATTTGAGTAATTCCAAAAAAATTTTACTAAATTGAGAACCTAAATTTCATAATGAAAAAGAAGTTTCTAAAAAAAGAGCTAAAACCAATTAGAAATGAAAATGCCAAGAATGAAGGGTAAAATTAAAATTTTTGAAAAGTCTTTCTTAAACCTCCCTATATATATGAGGCGCCCCATCTTCTCCTCCATTTAGCCACATATGTTTCGACCTAAACTAGAGGAAAACCCTAAGGGGTGAGGTACACAAGAAGGAGAAGAAAGGGGAGGAGAAAGACAAGGCAAAATGTATGGATTTTCTTAGTTTTTCATGCTTTCTCTTTAGCAAACCCATCCTTATCCATTTTCCTTTCTTTCCTATAGTTTTATTAAAGTTTATGGATCTATTTTTAGGGTAGAACAAAGGAAAAATTTTGGATTTGAATTTTTGAAGTTGGAGATTAATACCAAGGATGACAACTGACCTTTGGTACTATTCCATCAGTTTTTGGTGCCTAGTAACCTCTGTTGTGGTTTGAATTTATTTTTAGCATAAAGTAGACATCTGTAGCTTTCCAAAATGGTCTAGTGTGCCTAATTTTTATTTTTCTAGAATTAGTTATGATTTTTCAAAGTTCAAGCACTGAATCTAGAAAACTAGTCCGAGGCTGCACTAGTGTGTTTTGTGTATCTGCTCCCTTTGCTTGAGGTATGGGTCACTTTTTGATTTTGTTATGAGTCACAATTATGTATTTAAATATGAGGATGAGATGGATGAGTCCATATGGCCCACGGGACTCCAAAAGAAAAAATTTATCCATGATATTATGCAAGTGTGATCATTATTTTAATACTATCCTTCTTGCTTCATTGTAAATTGCATGGAATAAGACCTAGAAATGGCATGAAGCAAGCTAGATAAATATGGTGTTATAGGAATTGTCTTCTCCTCTTTTCCCAGTAACTTAAAAAAATGTAAAATTCTTTGGGCTTGCATTAAATTTGTAGTATAATAGCATCTTTGGATGGAAAGAAAGACTAAGATCATAATAGTGTAGGTCATCCAACTTCACTTGCTTTAGGATGTTACATGTGGCTTGAAATTTTAATCCCACTTGTTGACGTTATTGACACACTTTGCTATTGCATTAGACATGATGGGCAAAACATGGGATTCATTTTGATTATATGAATCACCAATAGTTTCCTACCATTCACCTTCCTATTATGAGCATTTAAAGTCCTTGCCTCTTGCACATTATAAGTGGGAAGCATGGCAAAATTTTGTAGAAGTAGAGCAAGAAGTGAAACAACATGTAGTAGAGTGAGAGGTGCTCTGTGAAGTGTCGTGTGATTGTGGAGTGATACAATTGTGAGAAAAATATTTTGAGATATTTTTGGTGTATTTGGGGTATGGGTTTTAAGTGTAGCCAAGTCAGTTTCTATTCTCCATTTGTTTCCATTAATGAAAATGTGTTCGCCGTCTTTACATATGGGCATAGACTAAAGGCAAAACCATGTTGATATTTGTGTCCATTGTTTTTAATTTATAATTTTACCCCATTTATGTTGTTATTAGGTGATTTCTAAGTTCATTATTCAAATTAGTTGCATTCACTCTTCAACTTTTATGAACTGCTATTTTGTGATCTTACATTTTCTTATATATGAAATTTTTTGTATTTATTAATTTTATTTCCATGAATAACTTTCAGGCTCCTATATTAATAAAGTAACCTGTCAACCTATTTGTCACAGCATATCCATACTTATTTAGAGCTTTTTTTGCGGGTGATAACATCATTCTTCATAACTAATGAGTCAACAAATTAGAGTTTGACCCAATCAAAAATATTTGTTGTTATTTATGCTGTGAGCCAAACTTTTGCCCTTATTCGTTGTTTTAATTATTTTAAGCTTGAGCATATCATACATCCCAATAATTGTGTGTGCACATTATTTTTTTAAATTCTTATAAAGGAAGCCATCCTCAGTTGAGGAGTATATGCGCAATTAAGGAGTGTATGGATATTGTAGTCAATGGTATGATGGTCTTATTTTGTTGATCATGGTGCTTCAAGTTTTAAGCCATTGGTGTTATAGATATGAGGAAAAGAAAAAAGAAAAACTAGTTGCTATTTGTTTTACAAGTTTTACTTGGATTTTACTTTTAATTTTTGTTTCCAATTTCAAATTAATCCTGTACCCCCTTGGTAACTGATGGGTACACATGAGAAAATTAATCTCAAGCTTATTCGAAAATCCAGTTGCATTTAACAAATGAGAAGAATATTTAAACACTGTTTCTTTTTTTGTTCTTTACATATATAAATTCTTAACTTGCACTTTTTATTAAAGCAATTCAAATATTTGTTTATAATATACATTTTGGTGCTTCATTATCATAAACCTTAATTTCTGTGAAGCTGACAAATGGCTCTGGTGGAATAAATAACATATAGTATGGCATCACTCAAATATAATTACGAAATTACTACATCCTATTACCATGCAAATGAGGCCAAAATTTGAAATTTTTGTTCATTGAGTCTTTTTTTTTCTTGCTAACACAATAAGAGTCAATAGAAGGACTTTAAAGAACAAAGCTATTAGGATTGGATGAAACCAAATATTTGTGTTGCATTTGGTGTCTAGGATCATGTTTTGCTAATTTATTTGCCTTTTAAAAAAAATACTAAACTAGAGTGTTAAAATATGAACATTTTATTTGTAAAAAGCATTATTGCTTATAAAATATCTTCCAAGTTCAATATGTAATATCCAGTCCCTCTGTAAATATGAGAAACGCAATGTTTGGTTTCTCCATAAACGTCAGAAATGGACTAAATATTAAAAGAAGTCCTTGAAATAAAAGGAATTAGGACCAAATAAAATTATGATAAAATTTTAAATATTAAAAAATGAGAATTTGAGATTTGAGATGCCCAAAAACCAGAGGCAGAAAGAGCTCAGAAAATTTGCTGAAAAAAGTAGGGGCATTTTTGTAATTTTTGAAAAATTTGGAAAACTCATAGGAGGGCTTTTTAAACAAAAAAAATTGAACTTTTTGGGGTTCTTAGAGGCCTTGAATACCATGGGAACCCCTAGAATAGTTAAAACCCCTTCGGTGAGTGATTTCGGTTGTTGATTGATCGAAAACTTTGACCGAATGGTTTGAAATAGTTTTAGATCCTTTTTGAGTGATTCCAAAGGCAATTCTTATGATTAAGAGCCTAAGGAATATGATGGAAAAGATAGATTTTGAAAAGGAGTTGAAATAAGACCAAACGGACAAACCATGGATTAGGGACTAAAATGAAAAGTAAAAAAAGTATGTTAACTTTACCCTTTTGCTTTTAAAATCACGTCCAGCCCTTCTCCTTCCTCTCCACCAATGTTTTTTTGGTCTAAAACAGATTTCAAAGAGGCTCACAAAGGAAAGCACAAGAGAAGGAAGAAGAAAAGCTAAGAGAAAGGTATGAATTCATGGAAACTTTAGCTCTTCCCTTTAGAAAACTTCTTCCCCTCCTTTCCTCCTCTCTTCCTATGGATTTAGTGAGATGTTTGGTTCTGTTTTGAGCTGAGAACAGAAGGGGAAATTTTGAAATTCAAGGAGAGGGTTGAAGCAAGGAAAAGGGCTCTTGAGATAAGCTTAGAATCAAGGTGATTTTTCTATCTTGGTTGCTTCCTTTTTCTTGCCCTTTATGTGTGGAGTTCTGCCAGAACATAACCATCTTGGGGGAGGATTTTTGTCCAGAAATAAGAAAGAATTGTGGGTTTTAGACCATGAGGATTTAGTAGATGCAAGGAAATTGGAAGAAAAGCTAATGAAAATCAAGTTAGGAAAGTGTAGAGCTCTTGGACACTTTGTAAAAATTGATTTAATCTATGAATTTTCTTGCATGTGTAAAGGTTTATTTGAGTTTCTAAGACCCCTAGGAAGCCTCCCAAGTGTCTCTCCCATCAAGGAAAAATAAAAAACTCCATGGGTTCTAAATAGTGTGTCACTTTTGGCCAAGACTAGAGGAATAGGCTAGGGGTTGTTTTAATTTCTTCTAGCCTTGTTTTGGGACTTCATATGATAGTAGAAGGTGGGAGGAACCCTTGGAAAAAATTTAGAAGCCATGGATTGGGAGATGAGGCAATGGCTTCCGTAATGTGACCTTATGAAGTAACTTGTGTCTAGGCTTTTGTAAATGAATATGTAATGGCTCCAAGGATCTTAAATGAGGTCAAGAGGCCTAGGAATGAGAAGAGAATGGAGCTAAGAATTTGAATCATGATGGTTGCTTCAATAGGCCATTTATAGAACCATTATGTGACTTATAGAACCAAGTATGTTCTTAAATATAAGTTTAATGTCCTAGCTTGTTTCAAGAGTGTAATTAGCTTCTATATGATGTGTCTAGGCTAAGAGAAATGATCTCCACCCTTTTGGATGTGTGAGGTCAATGGAAAGGACTCAAGGCTTAAGGAAAAAGTGTATAAATGCAAGCAAGGTAGCTCTCTCTACCTTCTCTCATGCATGGATGTGTGTTTAGCTTGTTTAGAATGTGTTTATGTATATTTTCAAGCTATGAAAAGTATGATAGCATGCCTTTAGATGCCATGACTTCATGATGTCATGTTATATTTTCAAATGAATATATGATGTTTGTTTGAGTTTGCTTGAGTGTGGAGAGGCCAAGAACTCTTCCCTTTGGTGAGGATGAGTCAAGAACCCTTGAGCTTGGTTGAGACAAAGTAAAGAGTCTCCCAAAAGCAAAGTGGACTCCTAAGAGTATGGTTAAGTCCAAAGTGCTTAAAGAATGGTGAGGTAAGTCCAAAATTCATGAGGAGAAGTGTGAGGCCAATCCAAACACTTGGTGAGCTCTTGAATGTCTTGTATGATGTGTTCATATGCCAAGCTTGCTTTTTAAATGTATATGACTTCCATTTTCTCCATGCATACATTTGTAAAGCTTGCTTTGCACATATTATATATGATTGAATGAGAGATGAGCTATTAGGATTCTTTGAATCTCATCCCCTCCTCTCCAATGCTCTAATATGCTAGGTGGACCAAGTAGTTATGGTGAAAGAAGCCAACAACCATGAAAGAAGGAGATTGACAAGCCTAGGCCTAGCTTTCATTCCTTTTGAATCCATAATGATGTTTCACAAAGTATATGATGTTGTAAATGTACCTTGACCCTTGAGACATGTATAAATACACTATTATATGATGTTTATGTGTATGAATATGATGTATGACCTTTAGCATATGTTTTGAGTATGTAATGCCAAAGTATGAGAATTGAAAGTTTGATAGATATGTGTATAAGCGGGGGTTGAATGGCCAAAATGAGATGCATGAGGTTCGGGACCATTTGGGCAGCTTACACAAGTTTTAAATATACTTTTAGACTTACCCAAAAGGTGCCAAGATCAAGGAAAATCCATTTGGCAACTTTGGTACCCTATATGAAGCCAAAATTGACCATTATGGAACCCTATATCAGTTTTTAGCCAAATGAGTTAGTCTTGATCTGAGATTTGGCATGAAAGTAGGTATCATTGAGAGATTTTTGGAAAGCTAAAGACCATAATTTTTGTAGGTCTATAGAATATTTGATGAATTTTCAAAGTTGGCCATATTTCTTGAAATGGTCTAATGTACTATTCCATTGGGTCTAAATTGTTTTTCTGTCACTTAGGGCCAAATGAAGTCCAATTATTATGAAATTTTATGGAAAGAAACTAGAGGTTATAAATTACTTGTGCCAACTAGAATCACCCCATTTGGATGTCTAGAGATGGAGATATGATTTTTCAAAGATTTAGTCCAGTGTCAGGCAGCCAACCAAACCTTAGTCACTATTTGATCGAAATTCAGGGTCTAGGTAAGCTTAAACTGGTATGGAGTGATTTTTTCCCTTCTAGCTAACATCCTCATCTTTCTATATTGACATCATTCACTTGAATTGGAATTTTGTGGAACAAATTGGATATTTTTTAAGTTCATATCAGTAAACTGTAACAACATCAGGACCCAGTCTGACTTTTAGACTATTTCGTGTGTCAAACGCTCTCTGTGTGGGATTTTATGACTTGTACATATTTTTAACATAAATTATACATCCCAATATTTCTATAATGACCAAGATTACATGATTTTTATTTTTCTAGATTTAGTTATGATTTTCTAAAGTTTTGGACAGTATGGGGGCAAATCTGGCCGAAATTCAATAAGTTCAATTTATGCTCCATTTCGGTTTCCTTGGCTCATGAGCAAGATTTTGTGATTCAAATGAGTAGTAATGATGTATTTAAATATAAGGATGCATGGTATGAGCCCACACGATCCACGTGACACCGATTGCAAAATTTTGAAGTATGATTGTAATGCAAATAAGCCTATTATTTTCACTCCCTCTTTCATATACTCTTATAGGAATGATGATGTAAAGCCTATGAATGACATAAAATGAGCTAGAATTTATGGTGTTACCTAATAATAGTTGCCAAGCTAGCATGGCCCTTCTCATTTGTATTTATTAATTATTAGGTAAAATATTTTCCTGATGGCAGGAACCATAGTTGAGAATAAGATGGAGTTTTTCTTCTATTGGTTTATTGGTTTTATCTAGTTACTGAAGCAAGAGTGTTAAAGATGACTTGCATAGATGTCACAGAGTACATGAATATGTTATTTTTTGAAATTTATGTAGGTGAAGAAAGGATTGACAAATAGTTAGATGAACTTTTTGAACAACCTATCCTTTTAGGGTAACTGAGTTTTAGGCTTAACATATGCCATATATTCCATGATAGCATAATTTAGGCAATTGTTATGTTTCAGCTCATTCTACATTAATGACACCTTTTTACTAGCAAATGGTTTAGTGATCATTTGTAGTACGCATTTGGTCTATTGTTATGCTCCTTCATATAAATTAAGTATGGAAAGTTGTTTATGATAGTTTTAAAATAAGCTACTTATTTAATGTTCCAGGTATATTGGTTACCTATTTTTAGGAGATTATGTTGGTTGGGAAAAGCACATCTTGGAAACTATTACCTTAATTCTTGCCCTTAAGGCTGGCTACTATTAAATTATATCAGATTTCACATATTGTTTCTTGTGATTGTGCAGATTAAATATCCTAATAATGTTCCCTTGATACATGGAAACCATGAAGTTGTTGACATAAATGAATTATTTGGTTTTCATATTGAATGCATTGAAAGAATGGTAAGTTTAAAATTTATTTATGTGTGCTTTAGTTCTTAGGTTTGAGTTTGCAACTAACTATGCACTTGTAGGGAGAAGACATGCTTGTCCTTGTTTCCTTCCAAGTCAGAAATAGCTACGTGGAGGCCTATTCCTTCTAAACAAAACAAGAAAAGAAGGACATCATTGTTCTTCATTTTTGACCTTTTAGTTCAAGTACTAACTTATACTTTAAGAGTATATTTTCATTTTTGAACTATGAATAATGAATGGCTGGTATTGTCAGTAATAAATTGACAATCAATATTTACTTTGATATTCAAATGTTCCTTTTTTTCCCCCTTCTTTGAAAGAGATGTAAGTAATTTGTAATATCCGGCTCCTCGAAAAACATGAGAAAATGCAAAAAACATAACATACAGTTTCTTCATAAATATATGAAATTCACTGGATACAAAAGGAAGTCCCCTAGATGGAGTGATTTGAGGTCCAATAAAATTAGAATAATATTCTAGACCTCAAATAATAGTGATTCAAGGCCAGAGGTGCCTTGAAACCGGAGCCAAAATAGCCAAACGAATTTTAACAGAAATGCAACAAAATGTATTGGCATTTTCATAATTTCGAGCAATTTTTAAAATACTCACAAGATAGCTTTTTAAATGAAAAATTTAAGTTCTCTAGGGTCCTCAGAGGCCCTGAAAATTATGAAAAGCTCTAGGACAGTTAAAGCTCCTTCGATATACATTTTTCAATGACAGTGAACTTGAACTTTGACGGATTCATTTAGTAAGGTTTTAGCTTCAATATGAGTGATTCCAAAAGCATTTTATAAAATTAGGAACCTAAATTTTATGATACAAAATACGATTCTAAAGAAGAAGCTAAAACAAAAATCTTAAGACGAAAGGGCAAAATTGAAATTTTTAAGAAAGTGGAAGCTTCTTGAAACCTCTTTAAGTTTCATGTTTCTTCCCCTCATCATTTCCATAACTTATTTTGCCCAAAAACTAGAGAAAACTTAAGAGACTTAGGCGCACAAGATAAGGAAGGGAGAAGGAGAAAATCAAGGATAGAAAGGTAAGAATTCTTAAGAATTTGCATGCTTCCCCTTCTTGAAACTTCTTCCTCTCCTCCTAAGCTCTGTTTCCATGGTTTTTATGAAGAGTTTGGGTCTGTATTGAGGGTAGAATAGAGGTGAAAATTTCAAAATTCAAGGGAGGAGGCCAACCAAGTGAAGAATAAGCCAAAGAAAGCAAGAATCCAAGGTAATTTGCTACTTTCTAAGCTTGAATCTTCTTATTCCCCTTCCCCTCCATTTCGCCTCATGTAAGACCAGCTAAGAGGAGTTAAATTTCTAGTTAAACCAAGGATGAATCTTAGGAAAATAAGGGAGGAGAATAAGGAAACAATCAAATAGCCACTAGATTTCAAGATAGAAAAGTTAGGGTTTCATGGATTCCCTTGAAATTCTAATTTGATACAATAATTTCTAGACTTAAATGAGTTTTTGGATGAGCTCTTGAAATCCCTAAGAAGCTTATCACATACATCTTCCATCAAGAAAACTCCCTTAGTATATGGTTTCAGCCAAGGCTAGAAAGGGTACCAAGAGGTAGTTTTAATTTATTCTAAACTTAATTTTGAGTCATATATGATGGAAGAGGATGAGAGAAAGCCTTGGAAAAATTTTAGAAACCATAGATAGTGAAATGACATCATAGGTTCCATATTATGACTTAAAGAAGCAGCACCTAGCTAGGCACCTTAATTTGATTGTGTGATAACTCCAAAAGGCTTAAAAGCAGTCAAGAATTATAAATGAGTGAAGAGAATGGAGCAAAGATCATATTTCCATAGGGTTGCTTCATTAAGTGTGTAACACCATAAATTTCTAGCTATCTCATGTTATTTCCATGCCTTATGCCATGCATCTCACAAGGAAGCAAGAAAATAGTATTAAAAAAATGAATAAATTTGCGTTGTGTGGTGGATAAATTTTTCATTCACTATCCTATGGACCATATGGACTCATCCATCTCATTTTCATATTTAATTATATAAATACAACTCATAACCATCCAAGGAAGTGGCCTAGAACTCATGCATGGGAAGTAGATACATAAAAATTATAGGTGCAGTGCCAAAAATTTTAGTTTACTATCAAGAACTTTGAAAAATCATAACTAATTCTAAAAATATCAAAATCATGCATTCTTTACTATTTTGGAAAGCTACAGATGTATAATTTATGATAAAAATATGTCTAGGCCTCAATAGTGGCTACTAGCTACTAAAAATTGATAGAATAATACCAGAGGTCAATTTTCATCCCTAGTACTAACTTCCAATTTCAAAAATTCATATTTCCCTGTGCTGAGGTCCAATTGAGGCAATCTCAGTGGCCATAAAAAGCTTGTCATGTTTAGTTTATGTTTATAAAATTTCATGAACATTAAACATCATTTGGCCTATGAATGACATAGCCAAAATTTTTGACCATATAAATAGTGTATGCATCAATTCAATAGAAAAATGCCAACTTTGGAAATTCATAATTAATTCCACAGAGCTCCAAATAATTTAGTCTTTAGCTTTTCAAAAAGCTCTAGATAAGATCTATATGTATGCCAACTTTCATGAGCAAATTCGTTCATTTGGTGAAATCTTGATGTTAGGTTGTGAAATGGTCATTTTTGTGCCATATAAGGGATCCAAATAGTCCATTTTGAGCCCTAAGATAACCATGACCACTTGAGCACGTGGGAATGCACCAAAATTGCTTTCTAAACTTGTCTTAAGGGTGTATAAGCCTATAATTTAAAAATCACTCTCTCTCCTCATACCATACACAAGATCACATATGCCTTACATTGCCATTCACCACCTAAAATGCACATTTCCATTCATTTGGCACTTAAACAAGTCACACATGGCACACATAGGCTTGCAAGTAAGTGGATTAGCCTCACCCATTCTCTTATGGATTTTGGACTTGTCTCACCCATTTTCTTTAAGATATTTTGACTCAACCTCACTCTTAGGAGTTAACCTAACTCTTGGAAGACTCTTTACTTTGTCTCAACCATTTTTAAGGGTTCTTGGCTCATCCTCACCATGGCTAAGGGTTCTTGGCTTCACCATACTTAAGCAAACCCAAGCACACATACTAGGCATCATTTGAAGATATAATGCAACATTATGGTATCATAATACATATGCAAATGCTAGAACACTTTTCATAGCTTGAAACACATATACATACATCTAAAGACAAGTTAAGCATACATTCATGCATGAGAGAAGGAGAAGTGAGCTACCTTTGTTATAACCACACACTTTTTCTCTTACAAATGCTCTCCCTTCCTCGGCCTCACACACACAAAGGTGTGGGATTTGTTTCTCTTGGCCTAAACACAATATATGGAAGCCAATTAAGTTTATGGAATCATTTCTAAAGCCATACATCTTCCTTAAACACTAACTTAGTCTAATAACCCCTTTATGGTTCCAAAAATGCACCTAATGAAGCAACAACCATCAATTGAATTTTAGGCTCCATTCTTTCCTTTCATTTATGATTCTTGACTCCTTTTAAGTCTCTTGGAGTCATCTCATAATTAAAACAAGGAGCCAAACTAGGTTTTGCTTCTTTAGGTCATATTATGGAACATATAAGACCATCTCACTTTCTATGGTTTCTAAATTTTTTCCAAGGCTTCCTCTCATCTTCACTCATCATATCAGTCCCAGACCCCTGCTTTCGCTATGGCGCGCACTACGGCGAGTAGCTCCCTGGTTTTTGTATAGGATGCCCACACTCACTATAGCTAGAAGCATTTTCGCTATAGCTATAGCAAAAAGGCACTCTCATTATAGCTAGACCCTTTCTCGCTATAGCGAACAGATACATTCGCTATAGCTAACCCATTTCTCGCTATAGCTAGCAGACTTAGAAAATTTTAGGACTTCAAAAATTTTCAGCTTCTTTTTTTTTTCTTTTTCCAGTTGTTACACCGACATTGGAAAACGTCCACCGAAGGGATTTTAACTGTCCCGGGGCTTCCCATGGTTATTAGGGCCTTTGAGAACCATAAAGAACTCAAAACTTTCATTTAAAAAGTCCTCCTGTGTGAATTTCAAAATTTACTCAAAATTACAAAAATGTCATTATGTCGTAAGTTTTTTGTTAAATTTTATTTCTTTATTCTAGCTCAGTTTTTCTTTCTGTTTGAGCATTGGATTCTCATTTTTAGTAGTCTAGAATGTTACTCAAATTTTTTAGGACCTTAAATAATTCATTTCAAGAGACTTGCTTTGAAAACATACCTATTTCCATTATTTAATGAAAACTGGATATTACACACCTCATGCCATATACAAGTTTATACAAAGCTAGTCTTGCCATTTCAAACTCAAAATGCACTACACCATACATATAACATTAAATCTCATTTGTACATAATACATTAGCATAGTTACACATGTTTATAAGGCCATAGGTCATATACAATAATAGATTACAACATTTGCCATTCAAATGGCCATCAAGAAGCAAAATCAAGGTACCTTGTTGTCAAACTCTCATTTTCCAACTTGTTGGCTTCCATTGCCTTGTTCACTTGATCCACCTAGCATGTTAAGGCATTGAAGAGAAAGGAATAAGATTTAAAGAATCTCAATAGCTTATCTCCCTTTCAATCATACATAAAATATGCAAAATAAGTCTTAAAAATACATGCATGGACATACTGAAATGTATGAGCATTCAAGAAACATCCTTGGCATTTGAATAAGTTATACATGGCATACATAGGCTTGCCAAGTAAGTGGATTAGCCTCACCCATTCACTCATAGATTTTGGACTTGCCTCACCCATTTTCTTTAAGAGGTTTCGGCTTAATCTCACTCTTGGGAGACACTTTGCTTTATCTTAACCATTTCTAAGGGTTCTTGGCTCATCCTCACTCATGCAAACCTAAGCAAACATGTTAAACATCATTTGAAAGCATAATGTAACATCATGGTACCATGGAATAAAAACTCATGCTAGAATACTTTTCATAGCTTAAAACACACATACACACATTCAAAAACAAGTCAAGCATACACTCATGCATGAGAGAAGGAGGAGTGAGCTACCTTTAGTGCAACCACACACTTTTCTTCTTGAAACAATGCTCCTTTCCTCGGCCTCATACACACAAGGGTGTGGAATTGGTTTCTCTTAGCCTAAGCACAATTTATGGAAGCCAATTAAGTTTATGGAATCATTTCTAAAGCCATACATCTTCTTTAAATACTAACTTGGTCTAATAACCCCTTTATGGTTCCAAAAATGCACCTAATGAAGCAACACCCATCAAATGAGTTCTAGGCTTCATTCTTTCCTTTCATATATGATTCTTGACTCTTTTTAAGCCTCTTGGAGTCATCATACAATTAAAACAAATATCTTAACTACATATTGCTTTCTTAAGTCATATTATGGAACATATAAGGCCATCTCACTTTATATGGTTTTTAATTTTTTTCCAAGGCTTCCTCTCATCTTCACTCATCATATATGACTCAAAAATGGGCTTAAAAAAATTTAAAACTATCCCTAGGTGTCCCAACCATGTTAGGCCTAGCCTATGCTTCCTTTTGGCCTCCGTGGAGTTTGCTTTGTTTTTTTAATGGAAGATGCATGTAGGGAGCCTTCTAGGGATCCTAGGAGCTCATTTAAACATTCATTTAGGCTTAGGAATCATGGTATTAAATCAGATTTTACAAAGAACAATAGAAACCTTAACTTTGCTATCTTGATTTTCCATGGTTCTTTTGTTGTTTTCTTTGCATATTCTTATTCTCCTCCCTTAAATTCCTAAGATTCATCCTTGGTTTAGCTAGAAATTCAACTCCCTAGGGCTGGCCATATGTAGGTCGAAACACCCACAAGAGAAGGGAGGAGGAAGATTAAGTGAAGAGATGGCAAAATACCTTGATTTCCTTAGTTCGTCTTACTTGTTCTTCACCTTCCTTGGCTTCCTTACCCCAATTTCAAAATTTTTCCTCTGCTCTGCCCTCAAAACAGATCCAATAACTTCAATATAACCATAAGAAAGAAGGGGAATTGGAGGAGAAGAGGTTTGCCAAAGATAAAGCATGAAAAGCCAAGAAAATCCATACCTTTCTACTATGTATTTCTCCTTCCTTTCTCTTCCTCTTGGTGCACCTCACTTTTAGGATTTTTCCTCTAGTTTAGGGCAAAAACATATGTGGATAAGCAAATGAGGAGGTGGGATGCCCTATATATATAGATGGGGTTTAAGAAAGACTTTTCAAAAATCTCAATTTTGCCCTTTTGTCTTGGTATTTTTGTTTCTAGTTTGTTTTAGTTCCTTTTTGAGAACTATCTTTTCCATTATGAAATTTAGGTTCCCAATTTAGTAAAATGCCTTTAGAATCACTCAAATCAGAGCTAAAACCTTCCCAAACGAATCCGTTAAAGTTTAAGTATACTGACATTGGAAAACGTCCACTGGAGGGGTTTTAACTATCTCGGGACTTCCCATGGTTTTCAAGGCCTCTAAGAACCCTGAAAAATTTTAAACTTTTATTTAAAAATTCCTCCTATATGAATTCCAAAATTTGCTCAAAATTATGAAAATGCCATTACGTTTCTTAAGTCTTTTGTTCAATTTTGTTTCTTCATTCTACTTTTGTTTTTCTTTCCATCTGAGCCTGGGATTCTCATTTTTAAGAGTCTAGAATGCTACTTAAATTTTTTGAGACCTTAACTAACTCATTTTGGGGGACTTGCTTTGTAAACACGTCCGCTTCTGTCGTTTAACAAAAATCGAACATTACAATTTACATGTGTTCAAATGATTATACAACGTTTCCACCATAGGATTATATCATATGCCATTCATATAGCTACAAAATGAACAAAACAACAATTTCTTTGTTAATCTTTCATCTTCCAACTTAGTGGCTTCCATTACCTTGCTTATTTAGTTTGCCTAGCATATTAAGACATTGGAGAGGAGGGAATGAGATTCAAAGAATCCCAATAGCTCATCTCCCTTTCACTCATACATAAAGAATGTGATTCAAGTCTTAAAAATGCATGCATGGATGTTAGAGATCGTGTAATCATTCCTATAACAATTTTAGCATTTCAAGAAGTCATATAAACACATAGGTTTGCTAAGCAAGTGGTTTAGCCTCACCCATTTCCTTATAGATTTTGGACTTGCCTCGCCCACTTTCTTAAGAGGTTTTTGAACTCAACCTCATTGTTAGGAGACTCTTTACTTTATCTCAACCACTTTTGAGGGTTTTTGGCTTTACCACACTTAAGCAAACCCAAGCAACCATACAAGGTATCATTTAAAAACATAATATAACATTATGGTACCATGGCATTTAGATACATGCTAAAACATTCTCTCATGGCTTAAAACATACATACACACATTCAAAGACACAATAACATCTACTCATGCATGAGAGAAAGAAGAGAGAGCTACCTTTGTTACAATTGCAAGCTTTCTTTCTTGAATTGGATTTCTCTTCATCAGCCACACACATAAAATAAGGTGGGGCTTGTTTCTCTTGGCCTAGACACATCATATGGAAGACAATTACACTCTTGAACCAATTTCTAGAGCTAAACATTCATTAGAAAAGCTAGTTAGTTCATATGGCTCCTTTATGGTTCCATAATGCACTTTGTAATATCCAATTTTCGTTAAACAATAAAAACAAATGTGTTTTCAAAGCAAGTCCCCCGAAATAAATTAGTTAAGGTCCTAAAAAATTTATGTAATATTCTAGACACCTAAAAATGAGAATCCCAGGCTCAGACAGAAAGAAAAACGGAGTTAGAATAAAGAAACAAAATTAAACGAAAGGTTGATGAAACGTAATGGCATTTTCATAATTTTGAGCAAATTTTGGAATTCACACAAGAGGGCTTTTTAAATGAAATTTTTGAGTTCTTTAGGGTTCTCAGAGGCCCTAAAAATCATAGGAAGCCTCGAGATAGTTAAAACCCCTCCAGTGGACGTTTTTCAATGTCGATTGACTCGAACTTTGACAGATTCATTCGGGAAGGTTTTAGCTCCGATTTGAGTGATTCAAAGGCATTTTACTAAATTGGGAACCTAAATTTCATAATAAAAAAGACAGTTTTCAAAAAAGAGTTAAAAAAAACTAGAAACAAAAATGCCAAGATGAAGGAGTAAAATTAGAATTTTTGAAAAGTGTTTCTTACACCCACCTATATATATATATGGCACCCCACCTCTTCACTTATTTAGCTCATTTAGTTTTTACCCTAAATCAGAGGAAGAACTTAAGAGTGAAGCACACAAGAAGGAGAAGAAGAAAAGAAAAAAAGCAAGGCAAAAGGTATGGAGTTTCTTGGTTTTTTTCATATTTTCTCTTTAGCAAACCTCTACTTCTCCATTTCTCCTTCTTTCCTATGGTTTTATTAGATTTAATTATATCATATTTTTTTGTTTCATAAAAGATTCCCCTAAGTTTTTATAATAGAAGGAATAATCCTATAATTAAATTATCTTTTGAGCAGGAAAGAGTAATTTGTTATAAATTTTAAAAATAATTATTTATCTAAATTAAAATATGAATAACAATATTACTCAATTTTTTAAATTATAGTAATACAATATTTAAATATTTCCATCGAGTGGGCAGCCTAGTTTTCTAAGAAGAGACAACGTGTGTTCTCGTGTGTTGTTTACTTAAATAAACCATATTCTATGGAAATCATGTCCACTTTGAAATTAAAGTGTTATATATATATATATATATATATAAGGCATGGCTTCCACAAGAAATAACTAGCAGAATTGAAAGTTGACCATATGAGCTTGATAGCAATGTATGACATGATACCTTGTGTAAAGATAGTGACATTTTTCCTAATTCTTAAATTAACTATCTTAATATAATATCTTCGTTATTGAGTACTGGGTTAAAATTAAATCTAATTTATTCAGGACCCAAACTTATTCTTGACAAAAAATCTGCACTTTCAAAGGCAATTATAACCGTTGCAGAAAAGTTCTAAAGTCGTCATTAAATTTTTTTTTTATGATTTTTGCATTATTACTAAGTCAAGGCCTATAGCTCCAAGAAAGCATGTGTGATATAAGGAGACATGTTCCCAATATTTAGAATTTATTAGTCTCAACATGAATTATAAGTAATTACTTATGCTTATTGTTTTGAATGGATAGAATTTGTGAGCAACCATAATGCTTTAGTACACAATTAGGTAAATTTTTTTTGGTCAAATCTACAAACACTTTTAAAAGGAAGTTTTATAAAGATGCAATACACTATCTATTTTTGCATTTTAATTAAAAATACTAGCTACAAATATATCATTGCAATATACTATCTTCTGTACTTCTTTCTTTAGTATGCGTTAACTAAATATAATATCTTGCATCCACTAGCCCTTTCTTGGTAGGAGAAAAACCCTAAGAAGAGGCTTTGAGAAAATTAGATCTAAAATAAATGAAGGCAAGGAAGAAACCAAAAGAATAAAATCTAGACATGAAAAACATACTGGTAAAAAGAAAATAGAAGAACAGGGCTAGGTAGGCGCAGAAAACTGTTGGCTTTGGATCTATGTTGAAATCCATATCTTGCACCTATGATAGCTATGATAGTGATGATGATAGTTGCCTTCAAATAATATTTAATGGCAACCAAAATCACCACCTAAAAGTTTTCAATTACAACCTAAAAAAGTTGCCCCTTAAAAGTTTTTTTACCAAAAAAATTTATTGAATAGTTAATATGTATTAGATATTGATATCAGGATTTTAGGGTGATTCAAATAATCACTACTAAAAGTCTCACTTTCTATAATGACATTTAGGATCACCACTAAAACTTTATTTTCAATGGCAATTTTTTTGTGTCAATAAAAATCGTATTTTTTAATGTTTTTAAAATCAGATTAGTTATTGAATTAATAAAAATATTTGTTTCATAATTTATTGGTCTGAACACAGTCAAATAAGTAATAATTATATATATATATATATATATTAAAATTCTAATATAACAAATAACATTGAGAAAATACTAATAAAATTTACACATTTTATTATTAATATATTCTTAATTTTAAATATTAAAAATCTAATGGTAATAATAGGATCCCTAACAAGTAGTTCACTCAATCTTTATTTTTAATAAAGAAATATTATTCATATATATATATATACATATATTGAAACTAAAAGTTTAGTAAAATACAAGAGCAAAAGTTTGATACTAATATGCAGAAACGTTTGCAAGCAAGATTGTGTTTTCTTTTTTTAAATAATATGTGTGACTCTTTGAATTTGATGGAATTTTAAGTTGAATTTATTTGAATCTATGGTTGATTTGAGGTTCGAATGTTAAAAGGGTTAGAAATAGATATGATGAATCTTAAATAACTACTCTTTTGGAAATGTTATTTGATATTCCTTTAACGAATTTGTTTGTGTTTACTATTTTAGAATAACTTTTCCAAACTCTTTATCTTGTGTGTGATATTATTACCTTGGGCATCACACTCACATTTGTGTTTTTTTTAGCATTTTATTTTGGATGTGTTATTAAAGAATTCTTGTAGGGTGACCGTTGCATGGAGGAATTTAAAAGCACCAAAGCAAAATTTCCTAAAGTCAACAAATAGTATATCACGTCACTTGCCCAAAAGCCAAAGCAGAATGCTTCTATAGTTTTATGAGATGATCGACAAGAAATATTTGCATTGTGAAGAAGAAACAAAAAAGGAAAGAGCAAAGCAGAGTTTAGGATAAGTAGTTTCCACTTTTACAAGTTGTGCTATGAGGCAAGATAGACATCACCAAGAAATAGAAGATGCCTTGGGAGGGTAAAAATAACTCGTACTATGTTGAGTAAAATAAAAGGGAGGAGAAGAGTCTTTTTGTCTAAATAAAGAGAAAAATCCAATAGTTTAATGTATTTCTCTAGAATGGGTGATTAAGCAAGCCTATTGTCTAAAGTTCAATAACATGTTGGATTTATGTTTTGGCCTATTTTCTAGATCAATCAGTTGGCGAATTTTAAACATGTGTGTGTGTGTGTGTGTGTGTGTGTGGTCTAGTCTCCCAGCCCTTGATTTTATCAACTTCAAAAGAATACAAGTTCAATGATCACTATGCCAAGAAAAGGCTTTATTAGTGGTTATTTTTCCATAAACCACCAATAATGCAAACACCAACAAAAGAGGAAAAATTTTGTTGGTGGTTTTAAACCCCTAACAAAAGTCACTCTTTGTTAGTGGGTATTACTATAGTTGCCAACAAAAGTAACTTCTTTGTTCGCAGTTATAGAGCAAACTTTTGTTGGCAATTATACACAATAACCATTCACAAAGATAGCCTCTATTGGCCATTCAAATAAAACCACTAACTTTTTTTTTTTTGGATATCTTGCTCCGGTTTATGCATTTTTGTTTGTTTTTGTTTTACATTCTGCTAGACATCAATTATTCACCAACTCAAAACAACCAGCAAGAAGAATTATTATAAAGCTATCAAATAACAATAACAATCAGTAAATCAAATGCTACTAAACATTATAAAACCAGTAGAAATTAACATAAGCAAATTTCAACTAAATCAATAAACACTATTGGAACACATATTGAGACCACTCTTCCCTGGGTTCATCTATTTGAGTATTAGAGTATTCTTTGCAATATGCATATGGGAAGTACTACAAAATGAAATAACAATGATTTGAAGTTAGATGACTAAAATTTGGTCAAATTTTAGAAGTATTTTTTTTAAAGCAAGTTCTATATTAAAAAAAAAGCCAGGAACATAACGGCTTAAAAATAGAGGTTCCCCAGGTCTTAAGCCCTCTTTTTACAGCTAATAACAGTAAATTACATACTAATTTCACCAAATACAACTTGTAACAACAAATTACCAACAACTGATACCATTATATAGTTAATTTTATTATACAAGGAAGTATAAAGGCAAGGAAAACCATCCAATCACTTAAAGGAACTAAATTACATATTTTGTCCAAGATTGTAGATTGTCCGTGTATGATGATATTTTTCATGAATCTCATCACGTAGTACCCATAGTCTGTGTTGTTTGGTTGTTTTGGACACTATAAAAATCCAATAAAAAACATATTAAATTTAGAAAATTGTGTGCTCAATAATTTCTTGAATATTGATAAATACCGTTACTTTGTTCCATTTGAATAATGTGGTGGATGTTTTTGACTTTGGCACCTTAAGCTTTCGATTTTCATGGAACATCACCATAACTCTATCAAGCAAGTGGAAAAAAACTTAATAGAGACTATTTTGAAATTAAAATACACAACTATATAGAAAGAAAATAAATGCATATGCTTATTAATTAAATAACTCCTGCATTTGCTCACGGTTCATTGGGTCACTATTTAAAGTATCCATGAACTATATCTTTGGAGCACATAGATTGATGACAATCAACATCCAATGTGCCCTAGAATAATTAACCAGTGTTAACAAATTTTAATTAATGAGTTGACATTCAAATTACATATAATTGAGGAATTCAGCATTAAGTGACTCACCTTCGCATGCAAGGGGCCAAGAATAACACCCTATTCTCAAATCTTCCAACAAACAAATCTGCTACTTATTGTGATTGACTTGTAAGCTGGCTATATGGCATCTATGGAAAAAAAGTGACAATGTCATAGGGATTGATAAATACAAACCTCCTTGTAATATTGCCAAGGACCAAGAATGTATGGTACAAGTACCTGAGATAAAGAAACAAATAGATTAATGATAAATTGAAATGAACCTTATAATATCTTACCCTTTTAGCTCTTACAAAATGGTCCCATTGTCCATCCCAATCCTCTTAAGCATATTGGACAATATTTGTGAAAAAGCATATGTTTTCATACATGGATAATTAAGTGCTTGGGAGGCCATATACATGATTCATGGCTTTAGGGACCATATAAACTCATCAATATCATTTTTCATTCATATCATATCCATACATATCATAATCATCAAATTGATCTCATACATCTTAGGTTTAGAGCCACACACCAAAAAAATGGAAAGTTGCTCTCGGGTTTACTGTCACAGCTTTCCAATGTGAATTTTAAAATTCATAACTAATTCTGAAAAAATCAAAATTATACATATGATAGCTTTCTGGAAAGCTCTAGATGTTAACTAATAAATACAAATATTTCTAGAATAAGAAAATGGAATTTAGCCTATGCAAAATTGATGGAACAATACCAAAGGTCAAGTTACGATACTAGTACTATCATGCAACTTAAAAAATTTGGTTCTCCCTCTATAGAGCTCCAAATGAGGTGATCTTAGTGGCTGTGCAAAGCTTATGATATCTAGTTTATGCCTATAAAAATTCACAAGCATTGTACTTCATGTTCCTTACAAGTGATACAGAAATATAAACTGACCATATGAACAGTAACCATACCATTTCTGTATAATTTTGCCAATTGTGAAAAATCATAATGAATTTTATAGAGCTCTAAATTAGGTGATATTTAGTTCCATGAAAAACTCTAGATGAGACCTACTTGCTAGCCAAATTTCATAGAAAAAATCACTCATTTGTTCAAACTTTGGTTGAACACACATAATGGTCAATTTTGAAATCCAAATTGGTATCTCAAGGCACCATATAGCTTTCTTCTCATCCTATAGCCACTTGGGCATATCCAAAAGCATAAAAACAACATATAAAAGCATGCCAAATGATCCAAATCTCCATGGAGCTCATTCTCACCATGCCACTCACATTTATGCAGATGCATATAAGGGTGCTAGGATGTCAATCTCCAATATATACATTCATTTGGCTTCAAGATTGATACATACATCATAATTGTCTAAATTTAAACTTGTTCAAATGGTTACATCTCATATATATCACGTAGATACAATTCTTACATCAATATGCTATTATAATTTCTATTTCTCTATTTCTTTACCAAAGTCTTGCTTTTCAAGTGGTTTAGCCTCCATTCTTTGCTCTATTTGGCTCACACAGACATAATTAGGCATATAGAAAGGAAGAGTGAGATTCAAAGAATCTCAATAACTCTTTACCCTTTCAAACATACATAAAGATGCTAAAACATGTCAAAGAATGCATGCATATCATACAAGCTTCTCATGAATATACATAAAATATTTTCTTAGTCATGTGAACTCATACATATCAAACTTAGGCTTTCAAGAGCATTGGTCTATCCTCACCCAACTTTCTACGAACTTTTGAATTTGTTTCACCCACTTTCAAGAGATTTTTTACTAAGTCTCACTCTTCTTGAGACTTTTGGCTTTGTCTCACCCAATCTTAGGCACTTTTGGTTCATCCTCACCCATGCTAAGAGACTTTTGGTTTAACTATACCCATTCAAGTTAAAACACATTCATAAACTCATTTCAAGATAAATAATGGTATCATAGCAAGTAAGTAATAGCTAAAAATATATTTCATAGTTGAAATATACATACAGCACTCAAAGACAAGCACACATCCAAACTATACATGTGAGAAATGTTAGAGAGCTACCTTGAAGCAAGAACATTACCCTTTTCCCTTGAACTTGTCTTTCCCTTTTAGGCCAAGGTTATGGAATTAAGTGGCACTTGATTCTCTTGGCCTAGACACATTAAATGAGATATGAATCACTCATAGGAACAAGCTTTATCATCACACACACATTATGGAAGCTCACTTTGTTCTAAGACTCAATTATGGATCCATATAAGACACAATGCAATAACTATAGGAATTCATTATCTTGGCTCTATTTTCTCATTCAATCTAAGTCTCTTGATTCCATTTATACTCCTTAGAGTCATCACAAATTCATTTTAAGGAGTCTAGCTATAAGTTGCTTCTTTATGTCTCATTATGGAGCCTACACCTTCATCTCACAAACCAAGGTTTTAAAATTTTTTCTACGGCTTTCTTTGATGTTCCTCTATCATATTTAGTCCTATTTTAGGCTTAGAACAATTTAAAACACTCCCTAGGTAGCCAAACCTTTCTTGGCTGAGACACTAGCATCCTTAGTGTACCCATGGAGTTTGCTTCATTTTCTTTAGGGAATTGCCACATGGGAGACTTCTTAGGTGTTTTGAGAACTCATTCATACTCTTAGACAACCTCAATTCTTATTAGAAAGTCTCCTACCCATTAAGGTGCAACAAAATCCCTAACTTTGCTAACTTATTTTCTAATGCATCTTAATTGGATTTCTTTGCATATTCTTGTTCCTTACACTCCAAAACCTATGATTCTTCCTTTGTTGGGGCAGAAATTATCTCCTCTTGGATGGGCTATAGGCTAGTCGAAAATCATGTGGAGGAAGAGTAAGAAAAGAAGCATGAAAGGCTAAGAAATTTACCTTGTTTTAAGACCTTTTCAAGAGTTCCTTCCATTGCCTCAAGCTTCTCCTTGAAATTCTAAGTTCTCTCCTCTAGACTAGTCCCAAAACAGCCCTATATGAGCCATGGAAACCATAGAAAGGAAGAGGAGAAGGAAAGGAATAACATTTGTGAAGGAAGGAGCATGAAAAACTAGACATTTTCTTACCTTTTAGTAAATTTTTCCTTCCTCCTTTGCTCCCTTCTTAGACGCCTCTTGAAACTAGTCTCTCTTTTGGTTATACGCAGAACATATGTTGGTTAAGGGTTGGAGCAAGTGGGGAATGTGATTTAAGAAGCATAAAAGTAAAGTTAACATATTTTTTCACTTTTCATTTTAGTCCCTAAACTATGGTTTCTCTATTTGGCCTCATTTCAACTTCTTTTTGAGAACCATCTTTTTCATCATAAAATTTAGGTCCTCTAACTTATAAAATATCTTTGATTTCACCTAAATTAGATTTGAAATTATTCTGAACTGTTCGATCAAAGTTCCAATCAACCCTTTGCTGAAATCATTCACCAGAGGAATTTTAACTATTTTAGGGGTTCCTATAATTTTTAAGGCCTTTAAAAATATCAAAAAGGTCAAATTTTTCATTCAAAAAGTCCTCTTGTGAGTTTTCCAAAATTTACAAAAATTACAAAAATGCCCTAACTTGTTTTTGCAATTTTCTTAGCTTCTCTAGCTGTAACACCATACTTCTAGGACTCAATTCATACAATTCTCATGTCTCATCTTATGTTTGTTCTATGGAAATAATATAGTGGCATAGGGAGTTATGAATAAAAATGCATTTCTCTACAGGTAAAATTTTTCTTTCGGAGTCCCGTAGGCCATATGAAAGCATATATCACTTTCTCATACTTAAACACATGAATATAACTCATTTCCACCATCATATTTGGCCTACAACTCGTGGAAAGCAAAGGAGCATATGAAATCCGTGTTTGCATTTTCGGCCAGGATTTCCTCTTTTCTGTCACAAATTTTGGAAAATCATAACTAAATCTAGAAAAATCCAAAACATGAAATCTTGGTCTTTCTGGAAACCTTAGGATGTCTACTTCACACTAAAAATATGCCCAAGTCATAAAATTCATCACACAGTACGTTTGACATCCAAAAAGCTACAGAGTCGTTGGCTGCCTGGGCTGTTATTCAGTTTATTGATACAAATTTCTGAAATTAATAACTAATTCTATAAAAATTGAAATCACATAAATTCGGTCATTCTGGAAATCTACAAATGTTAACTTGATAGTAAAAATAATTCCAGAATGAAAAAAATACGTTTAGTCATCTGGACCCTATAGAACAGTAACCGGACTCATGGGGCGCTACTGATACTGACAGTTAACTTCAAACATGCATAACTCACTGCTCAGACCTCCAAATGAGGTGATCTTGGTGGCCACAGAAATCATATGACCTCTAGTCTATGCATGTAAAATTTCATAAGCATTGGATACCATTTGGCCATCGGGTGACACAAAATTCAAAACTGCAGTATGAACAATACCTATACCAGAATCCATGAAAAATCCCAACTTTGAATATTCATCAAATATTCTCTAGGTTTCTGAAAATTATGATCTTTATCTTCCCAAAAATTTCTTAATAAGACACTAATTTCATGCCAACTCTTAGGGCAAGACTAACTCATTTGGCCAAAAAGTGACATAGGGTTCCATTATGGTCAAATTTGGCTCCATATGATGTACCAAATTTGCCAAATAGCCTTTCCTTGGTTGTGGCACCTTTTGGGCAAGTCTAAAAGTACATTTGAGACTTGGGTAAGCTGTCCAAATGGTCCCAAACCTCATGCATCTCATTTTGGCCATTCAACCCACACTTATGCATACATTCATCAAAATCCCATGTTGCACACCTTGGCCTTACATACTCAAAATAAGTGCTATAGGTCATATATCATTTTCATACATCTAAACATCACATAATAGTACATTTACACATGTCTCAAAGTTCATGGTACATATACAACATCATATACACTATGAACCATCATTATGGTCCCAAAATAGGCAAAATACTACATAGGCTTGTCACTCCTTGCTCTTTATGGTTGTTGGCTCCCTTCACCATAAGTGCTTGGTCCACCTAGCATGTTAGATCATTGGAGAGGAGGGGATGAGATTCAAAGAATCCCAATAGCTCATCTCCCATTCAATCATACATAATATGTGCAAAGTAACCTTTACAAATGCATGCATGGAGGAAATAAAAGCCATGGGCATTTTAAGGCAAACTTGGCATGTGAACAACTCATACAAATCATTTAAGAGCTCACCAAGTGTTTGGATTGACCTCACACTTCTCCTCATGGATTATGAACTTGCCTCACCCATTCTTGAGCATTTTGGACTCAACCATACTCTTGGGAGCCCACTTTGCTTTTGGGAAACTCTTTGCTTTGTTTCAACCAAGCTCGAGGGTTCTTGGCTCATCCTCACCCAAGGGAAGAGTTCTTGGCCTCTCCACACTCAAGCGAACTCATACAAACATCATGGATTCATTTAAAACATAACATGACATCAAGGATCATGACATGTAAAGGCATGCTAGCATACTTTCCAAAGTTTGAAAATACACATACACACATTCCAAAATAAGCTAGACACACATTCATGCATGAGAAAAGGTGGAGAGAGCTACCTTGCACAATTTCATACACTTTTTCCTTAGTTTTCAAGCCTCCTCTTTCAGCCACACACCCACAATTTGGTGGAGATGGTTTCTCTTAGCCTAGATACAATTTATAGGAGCCAATTAGGTCTATGAAACATATTCTAAGGCTACATCACTTGATAAAACACTAGATTGCTCTACAGGCTTCATTATGGTCTATAATTACACTTAATAAAGCAACACTCCTCAAAAAATTTCTAAGCTCCATTCTTTCCTCTCAAATATGATTCTTGACTCCTTTTAAGCCTCTTGGAGTCATCACACAATTAAACCAAAGAGCCTAACATCATGTTGCTTCTTTAGGTCATATTATGGAACCTAAGGCACTAAATCACTTTCCATGAGTTCTAAAATTTTTCCAAGGCTTCCCTTCATCTTCATTCATCAAATATGACTCAAGATGGCCTTAGAAAAATTTAAAACTCTCCCTAGCTAGGAGAACCCATCTAGGCCGAGGCTATGAAGCATATTGGGTTCCATGGAGCTTTCTTTGTTTTCTCAAAGGAAGAAGCATATGGGGAGCCTCTTAGGGATCTTGGGAGCTCATTTAAACTCTTACTTAGGCCTAGGAATCATCATACAAAATCAAATTTTACAAGGTGCAATTGAAACCCTAGAACTTGCATCTTGAAATTTAATGGTTATTTTGTTATTTTCTTTGCATATTCTTATTCCTCTCCATCAAATACCTAAGCATCATGCTTGGTTGGGCTTGGAAATTAGATCCTCCTAGGGTTCTTGGTCTAGGTCGAAATGGAGAAGAAGTGGGGTGAAAGGTATCAACCATAGGATGCGTTTTTACCTTGTTTCCTTGCTTAGTTTGGCTTGAATCTTGATTTCTCCAAGCTCCTCTCTTCAAATCCAAACTTTCCCTTGAATATCTCCCTTGAATCAGATTTATAAACCTCATTTTAATCTAAGGAAAGAAAGGAGTATGCAAGAAAGGTGGTGGAGATGAAGAAAAGCAAGAAAAAACATCATGAAAGCATACCTTAAGCTTGGATTTCTTCCTCCTCCTTCTTCCTTTCTTGGGCGCCTCTCCCTTAGGGTTTTGCTTCTGGTTTGGGGCTAAATTTTCTAAAGTTAAATGAGGGCAAATGTGAGGCACCACATATATATAGGTAGGGAAAAGTGACTTTTCCAAAATTCCAATTTCGCTCTACATACTTTGCATTTTCGTTTCTAACTCGTTTTAGCTCCTTTTTTAGAACCATATTTTTCATTATAAAATTTAGGTTCCCAATTAAGAAAAATAGCTTTGGAATCACTCAAATCAGAGCTAAAACCTTTTCGAACAGACCCGTCAAAGTTTAGGCGCACTGACGTTGAAAAATGTCCACCGGAGGGGATTTAACGATCCCGGGGCTTTCCATGGTTCTCAGGGCCTCTGAGAACCCTGGAGAATTCAAAACTTTGGTTTAAAAAGTCATCCATACTCAATTCTAGACCACACAAGTTTTAACACAAAACCTTGTACTTGCTGGCGAAAACCTTGTACTTGCTGGTGAAAACCTTGTTGACAAGGTCTTGGAAATTGCACTACAGACTATAGGATCTTGTCAACAAGATCTTTGACCTCGGTGATAAAATCTTATTTTAGCCCATAAATTAACTTGGTCCTCTGCCATACTTCATGCTCAACATACATTCTAATGGTTGCATAACATAATCTCTCATTTTCAAAGAATCGGATATTACACTAGCTCAGGTTTCTAGGCATCTTGGGCCTTTGATCCTCATTTTTCATTATTTAAAATTTTTCCTAATTTTATTTGGCCACAAATTGCTTTATTAGGGAGACTTCCTTTTACATCTATTGAGTTTTGTACATTTACAGAGAAAGCGGATGTTATAAACATAGTAAAAAATAGTTTATGTATAATAGATGAAGTACCTAATATATAAATTAATAGCAGTGGCCCCTATCATTTCACACTGAAGGATATTATTTATTACTTCCATTATAAGCACATCATTTGTTTTTCTATTGTAAATCTCTTTATCAAATTTTACAATTTTTATGTTATTCGCCAAAAGAATTATATTATAAAGATAATTTCAAAAAAAAGCACAAATACAAAAAAAAATAGAGGAATGGAGGAAGACAACCACCACTTAATTTGTTTAAAGAAAAAAAGCATTAATTTAAATAAATTAATTTTGAAAAAAAATTAAAAAATGGGATGAACTCACAGGAAAATGAAAGGTGGAAGATGGCAGAGTAGACCTCGCAAAAAAACTCGATAGTGGACATAGGAAAACAAATAGCCAAACGCTACAAAATGGGTAGAAGGGCAAAAATGCACGGACAGATAACAGTGGATGAACAAACGAAATGTTCGGTTGTTTATAGGCTAATGCTAACAGAGCAGAGTTCGTAAGAAACTCAAAGGTGGACGAGGGAAAACAGATGGGAAGACACTGTAAAATGGGCAACAAGGTGAAAAATGTACAGGTGTGCAACGGTGGATGGATGAACTCAAGGCTGTTCACAGGCATATGACAAACTCAAAATAGGGGAGAGAAGGGCATGCAGAGGAAGAAGAAGGGAGACTCCATAGGGGGTGGATGCGAAATGCTAATAAATGGAATTTAAAATGCAAATATGCAAATAGTTGGTGATTTTTCTGAAACCGCCAACTAAATAAACCTTTGTCAGCGGTTCCATAGAACCAACAACAAAAGTGACAAATAGTTTATAATTTTGTTGGCAGTTCCTTAGAACTGCCAAGTTTAATCTCTTTATAATATTTTTGTTAGTGGTTATTAGGAACTGCCAACTATACTCAACTTTTGTTGGTGGTTTTACTGGAACCACCAATGAATGTGCGACAACAAATCCTATTTCTGTGGTAATGGATCCAGAATTAGGCCTTAATTTTTACCAAAAAATAATTATAATTTTGAAATGTTCTTAGTATTGGTTAATTAATTAATTTATATCTTTTTTCTCTTGGTAAGAAATATTTGTAAAACAAAAATATTAAATTATGTTTAGACATGGGTTTCTCATAAAGCAATATATGCGCATGAGGTGAGATAACAGCAAGTGCATGTGCCTTTACAAAGCTAAATATTTCCAATAATTAATCGATTTATAAGGTGTTATGTAATTTAACTAGATAAAACCTAAAAATTATATATTTTTTTAATTTTGAGTAAACATATTGCTGAGTTATGATGTATTTTTAAATTTAGAACTCAATCTAAAATGGAAATAAAAACACATATTTTTTTTGGCCAATTCAGCATATATAATTTAATCAATTGAATATATTTACACTCAAAGATTTAACTGAATCATATAGAAAACTAAGAAAAATAACTACAGAAAAGTATCTTTTCAAGTTAGACTCAGCCTATAATGGTAATATTAAACCCCACTTACTTTTGACCGATATTCAACTATAAAAATTTACATTTTTAAGAATTCTCCCAAATCATGCAAGAAAGCATTTATCATTGAACCTGTAATCCTCAAAGTCACTCTTAAATAGATGGATTTGTAGAAGATAAATAGACTAAATTAATCAAAAATAAAAAATGAATAAAACTTAACTATGTTGAAAAACTAATGAAAATATAAGAAATGGAGCAAGAGAAATTTAGAGGAGAAATTAGGGATACTTTTCATTTACTTAATATCCATATTGCTTAGTATATGACCTCTATTTATAGGCTATTCATCTATAGAGATCAACCTAAGAGTTACAATGATATAAATAGAAGAATTAATATACATAATTGTACAAAATAAATGCTTTAGTAGTTATGCCATAAAACACAAAAAATAATCCTAGAAAGTCACTCTTTAGGGGTTATAAACATCCACATAACTACATTATTTACAATACTTCCATTATTAAATAATGTGCATCATTAAAACTTTATTAGGAAAAACCCATTGGGAAAAACCTAGTAAAAGAAAAGAGTACATAATATTTATATATCAATAATAAGTTGTCTCATTAAAAAACTTATCAAGAAAATTCAATGGAACAAAACCTTAGTAAGGAAAGAAGAGTACAAAGTGTTATTTACTCTCCCTAATGACAATGTTACTTTATATCTTTGAATTGATGCATTCCAATATTGTATACCAACTTCTTAAATGTGAAAGTTGGTAATGTCTTAGCAAACAAATATGTCAGATTATCATATGAACGAATTTGTTGAATATCTATATCACCATTCTTTCAAAAATCATAAATAAAAAAGATTTTTGGTAAAATATGTTTTGTCCCATCTCCTTTAATATGCCCTCCTTTTAACTAAACTACACAAGCTACATTAACTTCATATAATATTGTTGGGATATTTTGTTCTAAAGGTAAACCATACATCTTCTGGATATGTTGGGTTATTAACCTTAACCATGCATGTTTTCAATTAGCCTCATGTACTACAATTGTTTCTATATGATTCGAAGATGTAGCAATTGAAGTTTACTTTACAGAATGCCATGATATAATTGTACTTTTGCAGATAAATAGATAACTAGTTTAAGATCGAGTTTTATGTGGATTGGATGAATATCCTACATCTACATAGCTAATCAATTGTGATCTAGAGTTAGTTGAATAAAATAACTCCATATCATTGGTCCCTTGGAGATATCGCAATAGATGCTTAAGTCTATTCCAAAATCTTTTTGTTGAAGAAGAACTAAATCTTGTTAATAAACTTATAGCAAATGCAATTTCGAGTGGCATTGAGTTGGCAAGATACATTAATGCTCTTATAACACTAAGATATGGTATTTTAGAACCAAGGAGTTCTTTATTTTTCTCTAAAGAATGAAAAGGGTCTTCATTTACATATAATAATCTTACAACCATTAGGGTACTTAATGGATATACTTTATTTATACATAATCACTTTAGAATCCTTTCAATATGAGTGGATTTAAGTGGTTGATTTACAGGATAAGATAAAAACTTTTTTTCCAAGATCTTTTATGTTAGATTCTTTCTCTAAACAATTAATTACTTTTTGAAGCTATTCAGGAGTTTTAATAATGTTTAAATCATCAACATACATAGCAATTATGATTAATTCTGATCCAAATCTTTTTATAGAAATACATAAGCAAATAGATCATTTTTATAACATTTGTTAAGCAAATATTCACTAAGACAATTATGTTACACACACCTATATTGTTTTAATCCATATAAGGATTTATGCAAATGTATTGAATAATTTTTCAAAGAATCTTTATGTGCTTATGGCATTTTGAATACTTCAGGAACTTTCATATAAATTTCACTATCTAGTGAACCATATAACTAAGCTGTAACAACATCTAGTAAACACATTTCAAGCTTGTCATGTACTATCAAATTAATAAGATATCTAAAAGTGATTGCATCCACCACTGAAGAATATGTCTTTCACAATCAATGTTAGGTCTTTGTGAAAACCCTTGTGTCATAAGTCATGCTTTATATATGATGACTTTATTTTTCTCATTTCATTTTTGTACAAATGCCCATTTGTATCCTATTGGATTTATATCTTAAGGTGTTTGGACTATAGGTCCAAAAACTTTACATTTCGAAAGTGAATTTAATTATGCATGAATTGCAACTTTTCATTATGGCTAATTATCTTTATGTCAACATTCTTTGATAGACTTAGGTTTAAGATCCTTATTCTATTTTATTATTTCAAGAGTAATATTATATGAAAAAATGCTTTCAATAACTTTACCTTTTTAGTTCGATCTTTTTCTTATAGTGACGCAACTGATTGAGCTCTCTGTATTATCATTATTGTCATGTACCTGAACCTCTTTTGGGGTTTTTGATTAGGTATATCATAGGTTTCTTGTAGAGAACTTGCTTCCTCAATAAGACCATCTTAATTATTTGCTCCTTTCCTTTCTCAAGAATTTTTATCTTTGGAACTAATTGGTCTACCATGCTTCAAGCATGGCTTATTTTCATTTACATTAACCAGTTGCCCTACTAGGACATTAATTTGTATTAGAGCTTTTTTAGCTAGTATATAAGGTTTGGTAACTCTTTTTAGGTTGGTCAATGCATTTGGTAATTGATTTGCAATGTTTTGCAAATGAATTATTTTTGAACTTCTAGTTTACAAGGCTTTGTATGAGGATATAAATGAGATAATGATAATATATTATATGTAATTTCTTTTTTTAGCTACTTATTATCTCCTTTTAATGTTAGCAAAATTCTTTCATCAAAATAACATTTGGCAAACTATGTCATAAATAAATCTCCAATTAATAGTTTGAGATATTGGATTATAGAAGGAGATTCATAACCAACATATATTTCCATCCTTCTTTGAAGACCCATCTTTATGCATTCTAGTGGAGCAATTAAGACATATATTGCACATCCAAAGATTCTAAGATAGGAAATATATGGCTCCTCACTAAAAGCTAATTATAATGGGAAGAATTTATAATAACTTGTTAGCTTGATACGTATAAGTGCTATTGTATGTAAAATTATATATTCCTATGTTGAAATGGGAAGTTTTGTTCTCATAAGTATTGGTCAAGCTATTAATTGAAGGAATTTAATGAACAATTCTACTAGACCATTTTGTGTGTGAACATAAGTAACAAGCTTTTCTACTATTATTCCAATAGACATACAATAGTTATTGAAAGCTTAAGATGTAACGAATGGTAAATTTCGTAAAAAGATGAAATGAACTGTACAAAAGCAAGCCTCTTGAAATGAGCTAGATAATATCTTGAAATATTTGGGTGGTGTCCCAGGCTCTTAAAAATAATAATTCCAGGCTCAGATAGAAAGAAAAATAGAGCTAGAATGGTGAAACAAAATTGTTACAAAATCGACGAAACATAGTGGCATTTTGGTAATTATGCATAAATTTTGAAAAAACTCACAGGAGGGCTTTTAAATAGAAAATTTGAGTTGTCCAGGATTCTCAGAGGCTCTGAAAACTATGGAAAGCCCTAGGTAATTAAAGTGTAACACCATAATCCTATGACTCATCTCATACCATTTGTAGGTTCAATTCCATGAAGCACATGAATTCTCAAGGAAAAGCCATTAAAAAAATACAATTTAATTACATTGCGTCATGCATCAAATTTTTCATTTGGTGTCTTATAGACCTTATGAAGTCATCTCTCTCATTTTCATATTTAATTACACAAATACAACTCAAATTCATCTCAAGAAGTGGCCTAGAACTCTTGAAATGGATAGTGTACATGAAAATCAATGATGTAGCCTCGGGTTGGAATTGTAGGTTACTGTCATAAACTTTGAAAAATCATAACTAATTCTAAAAAAATCAAAATCAAGCATACTTTACCATTATGAAAAGCTAAAAATGTCTAATTTATATAAAAATAAATCCAAACCATAAAAGAGGTTACTAGCTACCTGAAATTGATGAAATAGTACCAGAGGTCAACTATCATTACTAGTACTATCCTCCAACTTCAAAAATTTATATCGCTCTGTTCAAAGGTCCAATTGGGGTGATCTTGGTGGCCATGGAAATATTATTATGTCTATTTTATGCTTGTAAAATTTTATGAGCATTGGACATCATTTGGTGCTCGAATGATATAGCCCAAACAATTGACCAAATGAACAGTATCTGCATTAGAACAGCAGAAAAATGCCAACTTTGAAAAATTATAATTAATTTCATAGAGCTCCAAATGATATGGTCCTTAGCTTTCCAAAAATTTCTAGATGAGATCTATATGCATGCCAAATTTCATGGGCAAATCCATTCATTTGGTCAGATTTGACATTTGGTTACCAATTGGTCACTTTTATGTCTCATAAAGGGTCCAAATGGTCTATTTTGGTTTCTAAGGCAACCATGACCACTTGAGTTCGTGGAAAAACACCAAAATAGTCTACTAAACATGTTTCAAAGGTGCATAAACCCAGAAATCAAAAACTCACTCTCTCACCCTAAGCCATACATAAGAATACGTATACTTGAAATTACCATTCACTACCCAAAATATACATTACCATTCACTTGGCACTAAAACTCATACATACATCAAATATTTGGGTAATTACACATATTCAAAAAATTATACAATCATTTCATCATAAGATTACATCATATGCCATTTATATGGCTACAAAAGAAGCAAAACTAGACACTCTGTTGTCAATCTCTCATCTCCCAACTTGGTGGCTCCCATTACCTTACTCATTTAGTCCACCTAGCATGTTAAAACATTGGAGAGGAGGGAATGAGATTCAAAGAATCCTAATAGCTCATATCCCTTTCAATCATACATAAAGAATGCAATTCAAGTCTTAAAAATGCATGTATGAGCAAAATAGAAAGTGTAATCATTTAAGAAGCATTCTTGGCATTTGAACAAGTCATACAAAGCATACATAGACTTGCCAAGTAAGTGGATTAGCCTCACCCATTCTCTTCAAGATTATTGGACTTGTCTCACCCTTTTTCTTAAAGGCCTTGAACTAAGCCTTACTCTTGGGAGACTCTAAGCTTTGTTTTAACCATTCTCAAGGGTTCTTGGCTCATCCTCATCAAGGCTAGTGGATTCTTGGCTTCTCCAGACTCAAGCAAACCAAAGCAAACATATTAAGCATCATTTGAAAATATATACAACATCATGGTACCATGGGATGTAGGTGTAACACCATAAATTCTAGCTCATTTCATGACATTCATGAGCTTCACATCATTAATTCCACGAGAATATAAAGAAAGGTAGACTAAAATAATGAGTATTTTCACATTGCGTCATGTTTAAAATTTTCATTTGGTGTCACGCGGACCGTGTGAGCTCATACTATACATTCTCATATTTAATTACATCAATACAACTCTTTTGCATCATAAAATCATACCCAAAACTCATGGAAACCGAAATGAAGCATGAAATGTGGTTGTTCAATTTCGGCCAGATTTTTCCCTTTTTCTGACCAAAATTTGAAAAATCATAACTAATTCTAGAAAAATCAAAATCGCACATTCTTGGCCATTCTAGAAAGCTACGAATGTCTAATTGAAATGAAAAATACATCCAAACCATAACATCTATCACAGAGGACGTTTGATATCCAAAATGGTCTAGAGGTCAGACTACATTCTGGAACTATCACAAAATTCTACAGAAAACTTTGGAAATGTTCAATTAATTCCATAAAAATCCAATCTATGAAAATGATACCAATTTAGAAAGATGTGGATGTTAGCTAGAGAGAAAAAATATCTCTAGACCAGTTCATCAAGCCCAATCCTCAAAATTTAATGGAACAGTAACTTAGGTCAGGCAAAATTCCTGATACTGGATAGAATATTCAAAAATTCATATCTCCCTCTCTTGACCTCCAAATGAGGTGTTTTTAGATGGCATGAGTCACTATGAATGTCTAGTTTCTATATATAAAATTTCATGGCAATTGGACATCATTTGAGCCTTGTGTGATAGAATTCATTTTCGGACCAAATGAATAGTGCAGCAGACCAAAACCATAAAAATTGCCAACTTTAAAAAATCATCAAATATTCTGTAGACCTCCAAAAATTATGATCTTTAACTTTCCAAAAAGCTCTCAATAATACCTAATTTCATGCCAAATATCAGAACAAGAATAACTCATCTGGCTAAAAAGTGACATAGGGTTCCATTATGGTCAATTTTAGCTCCATATAGGGTACCAAAATTGCCAAATGGCTTTCCTTTGATTTTGTCACCTTTTGGACAAGTATAAAAGCACATTTAGGACTTGTGTGAGCTGCCCAAATGGTCTCAAATTTCATGCATCTCATTTTGTCCATTTGCTCACACTTATGCACATTTCCATAAACTCATTCATGAAGCTATCTTTGCCATACATGCTCAATTCACATTCCATCATTCACATAACACATACTCTCATTTCTACATCATACAATATCATAATTACATATGTCTCAAGGGTCATAAGCCATTTACAACAATCATATATATCATTATGGTTTTTAAAAAAATAAATGCTAAACATATGAATGTCAATCTTCTTCCTTCAACGTTGTTGGCTCCCATTAGCATATCCACTTGGTCCACCTAGCATGTGAGATCATTGGAGAGGAGGGAATGAGATTCAAAGAATCTCAAAAGCTCATCTCCCATTCAATCATATATAATATATGCAAAGCAAGCCTTAAAGATGCATGCATGGATATCATGAAAGCTATGGACATTCAAGAAGCAAGCTTGGCATATGAATAAGTCATACAAAATATTCAAGAGCTCACCAAGTGTTTGAATTGGCCTCGCACTTTTCCTCATAGATTTTGGACTTGCCTCACCCATTCTTTAAGAGCTTTGGACTCAACCATACTCTTAGGAGTCCACTTTGCTTTTGGGAGACTCTTTACTTTGTCTCAACCAATACTAAGGGTTCTTGGCTCATCCTCACTATGGTTAAGAGTTCTTGGCCTCTCCACACTCAAGCAAACTCAAACAAACATCATGTACTTATTTGAAAACATATTATGTCATCTTAAATCATGGCATATAAAATCATGCTAGCATACTTTTCATGGCTTGAAAATACACATACACACATTCTAAGACAAGCTAAACACACATCCATGCATGAGAGAAGGTGGAGAGAGCTACCTTGCACACAATTACACACTTTTTCCTTGAATTTCAAGCCTTCTCTTTCGACCACACACCCATAAACTTGTGGAGATGGATTCTCTTGGCCTAGATACAATTTATGGGAGTTAATTAGATTCATGAAACAATCTCTAAGGTCATACAACTTGCTTAGATACTAGATTGCTCTATAAGTTCTATTATGGTCCATAAATGCACCTAATGAAGCAACACCTCTCAAATAAATTCTTGGCTCCATTCTTTCCATTCAAATATGATTCTTGACTCCTTTTAAGCCTCTTGGAGTCATCACACAATTAAAACAAAGAGCCTAATATCATGTTGCTTCTTTAGGTCATAATATGGAACCTAAGGCACCAAAACACTTTCTATGAGTTCTAAAATTTTTCTAAGGCCTCCTCTCATTTTCATTCATCAAATATGACTCAAGAATAGCCTTAGAAAAATTTAAAACTCTCCCTAGCTATGAGAACATGCTTTGGCCGAGACTATGCATGGTTTAAGGTTCTTTGGAGTGTGCTTTGTTTTCTTGAAAGAGGAAACTTGTGGGGAGCATCTTAAGTGTCTCAAGAACTCATTTAAACTCTTAATTAAACCTAGGAATCATCACACAAAATCAGAATTTGAAAGGAACGTTTGAAACCCTAGAATTTGCATCTTGAAATCTAATGGTTATTTTATTATTCTCTTTGCATATTCTTGTTCTTCTCCGTCAAATACCTAAGATTCATGCTTGGTTGGGCTTGAAAATTAGATCCTTCTATAGCTCTTAGGGTTAGGTAAAATGGAGAAGAAGGGTGGGTGAAGACATCAACCATAGGATGCAATTTTACCTTGTTTCCTTACTTAGTTTGGCTTGAATCTTGCTTTCTCCAAGCTCCTCTCTTCAAATCCGAAATTTCCCTTGAATTTCTCCCTTGAATCAGATTTATAAACTTCATTTTAATCAAAGGAAATCAAGGAGGATGAAGGAGAGGTGGTATGGATGGAGAAGAGCATGAAAAACAACCATAAGAACATACATTTGGCTTGGATTTCTTCCTCCTCCTTCTTCCTCTCTTGGGTGCCTCTCTCTTAGGGTTTTACTTCTGGTTTAGGGCTGAGAAATCTGATGCTAAATGAGGGAGAGTGTGAGGTGCCACCTATATAGGTGTAGGAAAGTGAGTTTTTTCAAAAATTTTAATTTTACCCTTCATATTTTGCATTTTTTGTTTCTCCTTTGTTTTAGCTCCTTTTTTAGAACCGTCTTTTCCGTTATAAAATTTAGGTTTCCAATTAAGTAAAATGCCTTTGGAATCACTCAATTTGGAGCTAAAACCTTCTCAACGAACTTGCTAAAGTTCGGGCACATTGACGTTGAAAAACATCCACCGGAAGGGATTTAACTGTCCCGGGGCTTTCCATAGTTTTCATGGCCTCTGAGAACCCTGGACAACTCAAAATTTTCATTTAAAAAGCCCTCTTGTGTGAATTCCAAAATTTACTCAAAATTACAAAAATGCCATTACGTTTTGTAAGCTTTTCGTATGAAATTATTTCTTCATTCTAACTCCATTTTTCTTTCTGTATGAGCCTAAAATTCTCATTTTTTTAGAGTCTAGAATAATTCCCAATTTTTTTGGGACCTTAACTATCTCATTTCGGGGGACTTCCTTTTGTATTTGTGAATTTCGTTCATTTACGGAGAAATAGTACATTACGTTTCTCATGTTTTCTCTTGTTTTCAGAGAACCAGATGTTGCAGTAGGCATATGCTAGAACACTTTTGATGGCTTAAAACACACGTACACACATTCAAAGATAAGGTAAGCACACATTCATGCATGAGAGAAAGTAGAGAAAAGCTACATTTATTACACTTGCAAACCTTTCCCTTGAACCTTGAATCCTCTCCCTCAGCCTCACACACACAAGGGTGTGAGGTATATCTCCCTTGGCCTAAACGCAATATATAGAAGCCAATTAAGTTCTTAGAATCATTTCTAAAGCTATACATCTTCCTTAAACACTAACTTGGTCTAATAGTCCCTTTATGGTTCCAAAATGCACCTAATGAAGCAACATCCATCATTTGAATTATAGGCTCTATTCTTTAGCTTCATTTATGATTCTTAACTCCTTTTAATCCTTTTGGAGTCAACACACAATTAAAATAAGGAGCCTAATTACATATTGCTTCTTTAGGTTATATTATGGAACCTATGACATCATCTCACCTTTTATGGCTTCTAAAATTTTTCCAAGGCATCCGCTCATCCTCTTCTATCATATATAACTCAAAAATAAGTTTGGAACAAACTAAACTTCCCCTAGGTACTCTAAGTCCCTTAGGCTGAGGCTATGCTTCTCCTTGGCACCCTTGGAGTTTCCTTTGTTTCCTTAATGGAAGATGCATGTGAGGAGCCTTCTAGGGATCTTAGGAGCTCATTCAAACACTCATTTAGACCTAGGAATCATTGTATCAATTCAGAATTTGCAAGGGACACTTGAAACCCTAGGTTTTCTATCTTGAAATCTAATGGCTAGTTTGTTGTTTCCCTTGCATATTCTTATTCTCCACACCTAATTTCCTAAGGTTCACCCTTGGTTCTGCCCAAAATTGATGTCTTCTTGAATTTCCCTAGGTGGGACAAAGCAAGGAAAAGAAGGGAACAAAAGATAGCTACCATGGAATGAAGATTTACCTTGTTTTTCCTTAATTTCTTGGATGATTCTTCCTTTCCTTAGCCTCCTCTCCTCGAATCCGAAAATTCCATCTCTATTCTACCCTTAAAACAAATCCAAAAACTTCAATAAAATCATAGGAAAGAGGGGAAGATGGAGGAGAAGGAGTTTGCTAAAGAGAAAACATGAAAAACCAAGAAAATCTATATCGTTTTCCTTATTTTTCTCCTCTCTTTCTTCTCCTTCTTGTGTGCCTCAAATCCTAGCTCTCTTCTCTAGTTTTGGGTATAAACAAAAGTGGCTAAATGAAGAAGGAGGTGGGGTGTGACATATATATATATAGCTAGGTTAAGAAGAACTTTTAAAAAATTCTAATTTTATCCCTTCGTTTTGGCATTTTTGTTTCTGGTTCGTTTTAGCTCCTTTTTGAGAACCTTCTTTTCCATCATGAAATTTAGATTTTCAATTTTATAAAATACCTTTGGAATCACTTAAATTGGAGTTAAAACCTTTCTAAACGAATCTGTCAAAATTCAGGTCAACTGACATTAGAAAACGTCCATCGGAGGGGTTTTAACTATGCCGGGACTTCCCATGATTTTCAAAGCCTTTGAGAACCTTGGAAAACTCAAAAATTTCATTTAAAAAGGCCTTATGTGAGAAATCTAAAATTTACTTAAAATTACAAAAATACCATTACGTTTCATCAATGTTTTATTAAAATTTATTTCTTCATTCTAGCTCTATTTTTCTTTCCGTCTGAGCTTGGAATTCTCATTTTTAAGAGTCTAGAATGCTACTTAACTTTTTTAGGACCTTAACAAATTCATTTCAAGGGACTTGCTTTGAAAACATATCCGTTCTTATCGTTTTGACGAAAATTGGACATTACATAAAACCCCTCTGGTGTACATTTTTCAATGACGGTGAACCTAAACTTTGACAGATTCATTCAGGAAGGTTTTAGCTCTAAATTAAGTGATTTCAAAGGCATTTTTTTAAATTGGAAACCTAAATTTTATGATAGAAAATACGATTCTCAAAAAGGAGACAAAACGAAAATGCCACAACGGAAGAGCAAAAATGGAATTTTTGAAAAAAAAAATAGCTTCTTGAACCTTCCACACACTTCATGTCATTTCTCCCCTCTCATTTAGGCTAACCTTGTTCTGTCCAAAAAAAAAAGGAGCTACATCTAGGGCGCACAAGAGGAGTAGAATTTGGAGGAAGAAAAATCCAAGAAAGGTAGGAAAATTCAAGGATTTTCATACTTTTTCCTTTTCCAACTTTGTTCTTCTCCTTCCAAGCTTTCTTTCTATGGTTTTATTAAGTTTTTTGGTTCTGTTTTAAGTCTGGAATAAAGGAGGATGGTTTGAATTGATGTCTTGGAAGCAAACCAAGAAGAAAAAGCAAACTTAAATCCAAGGTAGATGTCTTTGTAACTTGCTTCTTCTTCTTGCTCCTTCTTTATGTAGTTTTCGACCCAAACTAGAACCATATGGGGCAAAGATTTTCTATCCAAAAATAAGAGAGGAACTTGGGTTTCAGATTATGGGGAAGTAGAATATACCAAGACATTTCAAGAAAAAATAATGGAATTCAAGTTAGCAAAGTGTAGAACTCTTGAAGTGTTTATGAAATCTATTTTGATTCTTGAATTTTCTTGCATATGTAAATGTTCAACTGAGCCCCTAAGACCTCTAGAAAGCCTCCCAAATGGCTCTCCCATCAAGGAAAAATCAAAAGCTCCATGAACTCTTCCTTGAGGGGGTGTCTCGGCCAAGCTAGGATAAATAGGTTAGGGAGTGTTTTAATTTGTTCTATCCTTGGTTTGGGACTTCATATGATGGTAGAAGGTTGGAGGAACCCTTAGAAAAAATTTAGGAGCCATGGTTTAGGAGATGAGACAATAGTTTCCATAATGGAGCTTTATGAAGCAACATGTATTTAGGCTTGTGTAAGTGAGTGTGTAATGGCTTTAGAGACCTTAAATGAAGTCAAGATGCCTAGAAATGAAAAGAGAATGGAGCCTAGAACTTGAATTATAAAGGTTGCTTCCATAGGCCATTTATGGAACTATTATGTAACCTATGGAACCATTTATGCTTTTAAGAATAAGTGTAGTGTATTGGCTTGCTTTAAGAGTATAATTGTGTGTTATTTATCATGTTCAGGCCAACGGCATCCCAAGCTACCTAGGTGTGCTTGTGAATCCAAAAAAAGGGAAGGAGTAAGACCAAGAGAAGTTTGCATAAATACTAAGGTAGCTCTCCACCTCATTCTCTTTGCATTCTTGGTTGTATATATGTCATTATGTGCATGTGTATGCTTTTGTGATTTAAGAACATGCCACTTGATGTTTTGATATTGCATTGGTACCAATGTATTGCCTTGAATGTTATTGATTGTGAAAAATGGCTCATAAAGGTGAGATGATGCCAAAAGTCTCAAGGCATAGGTGAGACAAGGCCTAAAGCCTCTTGGATAAGTAAGGCCAAGTTAAAAGTCCCTAAACCAAGAGCGAGGTAAATTCTAAAGTCCTAGAAATGGGGTGAGGTAAAACCAAAAGTCCCTAGAGCATATTCTCGAACTTGATGTGAAATGGTGGCATGGAAATATGATCTTGTATGCTTTATGGTTGTGTTACATTCCATACTTATGCCCTTGATGTATGTATGCCATGAATGTGTGCATGAATGAGTGTGTGAGCTATTGATATTCCATGAATCTCATTCCCCTTCCCTCCTTCATCTTAATATGTCTAGGTGGCACTCATGAAGCAAGAAATGCAAGCCAAGAGACTTGAGAAGCTAAACTTTGACAATTATGTAGTTCTACTTGTAATTAAATATCAAAGTGAACTTGCACATATTATTTTTTAGTTGTAAACCACTGAGCAAATGTAATATTATGTATGAATGATGTATGAACTATATGTGGCATAAAATCAATGCAAATGAGAAAAATTGACACTTGATGGCATGTATGTATTAGTGTATTCTTGGATGTGGAATACCAAAATGAGATGTATGGGGTTTGGGATCACTTGGGCAATTTCTATGAGTTGTATTTATGCTTTCAAACTTGCCCAAAAGGTGCCAAACACCAAAGAGAGCCATATGAACCAAGTTGATACCTTTTGTGATGCAAAATTGACCATAATGGTGAGCTATGAAAAGATCTATCCAAATGAGCTCTTCTTAGTATGAAATTTGGCCTGCATGTAGAACTTGTTGAAAGCTCTTTTAGAAGCTAAAGTACTTAATATTTGGAGGTCTATAAAATTTTTGGTGAATTTTTGAAATTGGCAATTTTTTTGATTTTGGCACTGGTACTGTTCATATAGTCTAAAAATGGATCTCTGTCATTCATGGGACAAACAATGTCCAATTGTTGCGAAATTTTACAAGGAGAAACTAGACCTTCACAATGACCTATACCAATAGGAACAACCTCATTTGGATGTCTAGAGAGAGAGATATGAATTTTTGAAATTGTAAATTTAACATCTAGAGATTTCTATAAAGCTATAGTTTGCTTGATTTCAATTTCTTTAGATTTCGTTATGATTTTCGAAAGTTGCTAGCAGAAAACTACAATTCTAACCTGAGGCAAAATGTAAATATTTGTGGTTTTTAGCTCTTGGTCTGTGGTTTATGCAAAGTTTTGAGATGTTTATGATTTGTATGGATGGAAAATAATTAGAGAATGTTGTTGGTAAGTTTTAGGGGTCCACGGATCAAAATTTGAATTTTTAACCACAACGTAACACAAATAAATGGCATTATTTTTATCCCTTTTTGTGGTTTTCTTTACTTGCATATGAAAATTTCCTTGAATATGGGAATATGGAGTCTAATAAAGTATAATGTGACATAAGATGTAAACTCACCAACATTATCAAGATGAATTGCCTTGAGTGCATAATTTAAAAATTGTGCTCTTAATCGAATTATTTGAACAAGTAATATTGCAAATGTCATGTTGTAAGTCGATAATAAACATACATGTGATAATCTTGTAAATGCATTTATCGAAATCATATAATATCTAAATGGTCCACATGGTGAATGAGTTGGTCCACATATATAACCTTGGATTCATTCTAGAAATGTGGGGAAATCCAGTCCCAACTTTACTCAGCAATGGTCTAATAATCAATTTTGCATGAAAACAAGTAGTACATAAAAAAATTTTAATTAAGGAATCTTCATGTTCCTTTTAGATGTCCATATGAACTCTTAATAATTTTTCCTATCATGATTGATTCAAGATGGCCTAACTAGTTATGCTAAATAATAAATGTATTTATATCAATAAACTTCTAGTTTAATGTAACATGTGTTTCAATTGTATTAATATTTATATTGTAATACCTTAAAAATTAAAATTATATAATATAATATAAATTACTTTAGGTTATTAAAATAAATACTAACTTTTAGATTAATTTTGGAGTTTATACATTTTCCTAGGGGCTTTTTAAAATATCTTAAGGATTTAATTAAAGTACATAAAAATTGCCTATGGCAAGAGAACAATTTTAGCTTGGGCCAATAGTACAATTTGAGCCAAAGAATATAATAATCCTGTAATAACTCTTTCTCTTTAGCTCCTTGACCTTTTTCCTGATTCTGCATGTCTCATTTCGCTGCACCTTTGAAGTTTTATTCTTTCCATATATTCCCACAGAGCTTTGTATCTTCGTTCAAACATTGCACTGTGTCAATTGCTCAACTGTGATTTCAACATGGGCAATGATATGATAAGAGATTATGCCAACATCTAACTTAGGCATCCATAATGCAACATAAGCAATACAGGGGAACTTCACTCAAAACTAATAAAAAATTGCAATGATGCCCTATTGGCAAAAGAAGTCTAAAGTGATTCCACACACAAGTTGAAACCACTAGACACAAGTAAGGCATATATGATGCATATAGTTAGCAACAAGAAAGGTGCAAAATTGATGATGCATAAATGTCCTAAGAGTATAACTAAACCAAAAAAGTAAGCATAGGCAACTTAAACTCATAGAATAAACACATCAAAACAAGAATATATGCTAGTTTAAATTCTCATTATAAACCATAAATAAATTTGATATGCTAAAACAAAATTAATTCAGAGTTGGAGCCTAAATCTCAAGTCAGGCTATGCAAAATGATCCTAATCACAAAGTAAACTTTAATTATTATGGGAGAGCACAATGTCAGGAGTGTAAAGCATACAAAAGGTACAAGTATAAAGGAAGCTGACATGAACATAAGCAAGAACTCAATTTATTCAAATACAAAACAGTTGCCCATAGCCTACATCAGTTTACAGGTAAGCCATAGATAATATAGCAATGCACCATCAATTAGTTCAACACAACAAGGTTACAATGACTATCATTCCTATCATCAATATGATCATTAAAAAAAATGGAGAGCCTACCTTAGAAATGTGAAAATAAGGAGACTACCCATGCAATCAATTAAAAAGACAACTTAAAAGAAACTTTAGCTGACACCAACAAATGAAAATATAGAGGGGCTTAGTGGGTTGCAGCTAAAACATGAAAGAAGAGGGTGGATTAGATATTAAGGTGAAAATGTTAATGGTTGGGCTGAAAATAGAAGAGAGAGGGAGGATAGATATTGTCAACAATGAACAATAGTGGTTTTGGCCAAAAGGAAAGGCTTGATGGCAAGAAATTAGTGGAAAAGGGGCAATTGTGATTACTTTAGGGAGGGAAGTGGTGTCGAGGGTTTTGTGTGAAGTAGGGTTTAGGGAAATCAATGAAAGAATGGTAAAGAGAAAGGGATGACAAAGAGGATAAAGGTTTAGGAAGAAAGGGGATGTGACAGTATATGAGGGTGGGGTTAAGGGGATTGTAATGTTTAAGGTGGGGATGAAGAAGGGTGCTAAGGGTGGTTCGGGTATGTGTAGGGGGTTGGGTTAGGGCTGAAGAAGGATGACAGGCTTAGGTTGGGTATAGAGGTAATTGGGTTTAGTGGGGTTTAAAGGAAGGTGATGAAGTTTGGGTAGGATATTAGGTATAAAGGTAATTGAGGTTAGGTGGGTTTTAAAGGAAATGGGGCTAAAAAATGGATATGGGAAGAATTTTGAAATTTTATTTTATTTATTTAAACTTGGCATGGCATGGTCACATGACTCTTAGTTTATGCGGGTGAACAACTTCTAAAACTACCCAAAATCTCAAATGACTCATATATTAATGTAGAATAATTAATAGTAAGGAAAATATTAAAAATAAGGAATTTCCCTAATATTAGTGATGTCTGCTACCAATCCCTAACCTTTATATGCCAAATAGTATTAAAAAACAAAGCCTAAATATAAGGGAAATTAAAAAATCAAAACCAAATGAAAACAAAACAACAACTAGAGTATTGGGTAAAAGATAAAAATGAAAAACAAAAATTAAAAAGAAAAGAAAATTTTCTAAAGTAAAAGGTAAATTAACCAAAAATCAAATATAAGGCAAGTAAAAGTAAAAATTAAAAAGAAAAATTTCTAAATTAATAAGAATAATCATCAAAATGATATTGATTATTCCTTTCCTAACAACGGTGCCAAAAACTTAGTGATTTTTTTGCAAGTGTATGGGCCATATAAGTAATAAAGAGATTAGTATAGTATCATTCTATAGGAAATGTTAATCAAATATCAATTTTTCTTAATTACCTTTATTATTTAGACAAATATCAAATTTAATTAATTCTTAAACTAAAACTAACTCAACTTAAAACTAAATGACTATTAACTGAGTTTAATTAATCAAATTAAAAGTTCTGAAATTTAGAATTCTATATCATCTCCTAAGCCTAATTAAAGGTTGACTCTTGCAAAAGCAATTAATTCACATTCTTGTTCAAGATAATCACCCATATTTTTGCTAAGTCTAAATCTACTATCATGATCATATGCATAACATGAACTCATTAAGCACAAGAATTTAAGTAAGCTTGTGTGTAGCAACTTGGTATGCACACAATTTACAAATCGCTCAAGTACAATTTATATCTCCATAGAATTATTACCCAAGTCTATTGCCCTAATAATCTCCTATTATAATTAACCTCTCAATCCTCACACAATAGATCAAAATAAGAATAGTAGCCAACCATTCAAGGAAATTAAAGAAGAGCAATAGATTAATGCCAAATAAAACCTTTGCAAGAGAATCTTTAATTAAACCTCTTCAATGAACAAATTCATGTAAACCCAAAAATTGAGAATTTAACTACTCATAACTAAAATCAAAATCCTATGGATAAAAGAAGTTAAATTCAAAACAAAGAAAGGTAAAAGAAGAGAAGAGAAGAAAAACTATGATACCATAATCTTTTGATGGAACTCCAAATCTCAATGTCACAACCATTCTTTAGAGCTCCTCTTCAACTACAGTATAACATCAAATGCCTCTTCATATTTAATTTAACAAAATTTTATAGTCTAGTTGTGCATAATATACCTATATGCATGAGGTACCTGTAATATCCGAGTCTTCAAAAGTATGAGAAAACGTGATAAACGTAATGTGCAGTTTCTCCGTAAATGTACAAGATTCACCAGATACAAAAGGAAGTCCTCTAAGTAGAGTGATTTGAGGTCTAATGAAATTAGAACAATATTCTAGACCTTAAATAATGAATTTAGGAAGACAAAGGTGCCCTGAAACAGAAGCTAAAATAACTAGACGAAATTTAACGAAATTGTTACGAAATGTAATGGCATTTTTGTAATTTTGGATAATTTTTAGAATACACATAGGAGAGCTTTTTAAATGGAAATTTTGAGTTCTTTGGGGTTCTCAAAGGCCCTGGAAACTATAGGAAGCCCAAGGATAGTTAAAACCTCTTTGGTGTACATTTTCTAATGACAGTTGACCTAAACTTTGACCCTTTCGTTCAGGAAGGTTTTAGCTCTAAATTAAGTGATTCTAAAGGCATTTTCTAGGTTAGATAACCTAAATTTTATTATGGAAATATGATTCTCAAAAAAGAGTTAAAACAAACTTAAAAAAAATGCCAAGTTTATGGGACATAAATGAAATTTTTTAGAACAAATCTTTCTTGAACCTTCTTATATTACACGTCCCATTTACTCTCCTTCTTAGACCAACTTACTTTTACCCAAAAACAAGAGAGGGGACCTAGAGAAAGTGGCGCACCATTGAAGAGGAAAAAGGAAGAAGAAAAGCCAATAAAAAGGTAGGAAATTCAAGGAAATTCTTAGTCTTCTCTTTAGCAAACTTCCTCTCCTCCTTCTCCTCTTTCTTTCTATATATTTATTGATGTATTTGGGTCTATTTTGAGCTCAGACTAGAGGGGAGAAATTCGAGTTTCAAGAAGGGAAGCCAAGTAAAGAGAAGAGCTCTTGAAGAAACCTAGAAAACCAAGGTAAAATGCTAGTCTCCATGCTTCTTCTTTCTTATTCTTATAAGTATGTGTTTCGCCCCATATATGGACAGCCAAGAAGGAGTGAGTTTTGAACCAAACCAAGGATGAATCTTAGGAATTAAAGTGTGAGAATTAAGATTATGCAAAGAGAACTAAGAAATAGCTATTGATTTTCAAGAAAGAAAAGTTAGGGATTCAAGAACTTAAGCAAAATTTTGTTTTGTTCCAAGAGTTCTTAGCCTAAGGTGAATGTTTATATGAGTTCTAGAGCCCCCTAGAGAGCTTCCCCCATGCATCTCTGATAATTGCCAATTTTCATATACTTTATTCCCTCTAATTTTAGCACTTTAATAATTGAATATGGCTTATTGCATTTTATTAGATGAAAATTGAATTTAATGGCCATTTTCTGCACTTTAGGAATTAAATTGCAAAATGATTGATTTTAATGCATAAATTTCTTTAAATGATTTTGTGAATTTTTCAATTGAATTGTTCTTACTTTTTGTGAATATTTTTCAATGAAAAATTGGAGCTTGAATGATAAATTGATTTGAAGAAGAAGAAGAAGAAGAAGAAGGAGTGGGCTCTCTTGTAACACCATAATGCCTTAACTTCAACTAATCTCTCTTTAGGCTTAATTCCATATGATTTCCAATGAAAATGACCAAAACCGCAGTATTTCAATACTTTAAGCTGGGGTTTAAACAATCATATTTTGCCTTGTGGGTCCTGTGAATCCATCATTCACATTCTCTACTCAAACACCATTTAAAAAACTCATACATAGCCTCAAACAACCCATGAACCATGGATATGAAGCCAAAAACCAAGAAAATGCAATTTCTTAAAGGGGCCTAAAAGTTAGATTTTTGGATCTAACTTTGAAAAATCATAACTAATTCTAGAAAAATAGAAATTAAGAAAACCATAGCTTTCTGGAAATCTTTGGATGTTAACTTTATAGTAAAAATAATTCCAAACCACAATCTCAGCTTTTAGATCATGTTTGACATTGAAAAAGAGACAGAGGTCCGGCTGTCCTTGGTACTAGTGCAGCTTGCTGTCATGAAATTCAAAAATTCATTACTAATTCCACAAAATTCCAATCTGTGAAAACTATACCAATTTGGAAATCTACAGATGTTAAATATAGGAAAAAAAATAAGTTCAGATCATTTCAGTAGCCTTAGGATCTTGAAAACTGATGGAACAGTAACAAAGGTCGGATGGCTTCCCTAATACTGATACAAAACTTCAGAAAGTTTTTTCTCCATCTACAAACCTCCAATGGAGGTGCTTCTAGTTGGCATAGGTCACTATGGATATCTAGTTTATTCTCATAAAATTTCATGACAATTGGACACCGTTTGGTCCATGAATGACACAGATTCATTTTCGGACCTAGTTGCACAGTACAATAACCAAAACCAGAAAATTTTCCAACTTCAACAATTCACCAAATATTCCCTAGACCTCTAAATATTACCTACTTTAGCTTCCCAAGAAGCTCTCAACAAGCTCTAGAGGCATGACAAATTTCATATCAATAAGAACTCATTTGGTCATACTTTGATAGAGCTCACAAATTTGACGATTTTGACACCCAAAATGGTTCAAAGTGGGTCCAAATGGCCTCCCACATGTTCTGGCACCTCTTGGGCAAGTTTTAAAGTATAAACACAACATATATGAATTACCCAAGTGATCCAAATCATCATACATCTCAAACTCACTATGCTACGGGCAAAAATACACAACTGCATATAAGCCACAAAAGAGCCAAATCTCATAATTTCATTGCTTTGTCTCTATACAGGGTTCATATATCATTCATATATACTTTTACACTTGCTTAAGCATTTACATCTCAAAAATAATATGTGCATATTCATTTTGGCACCTCTTTACATCAAAAGAACTAAAATAACTATATAACTCCCTAAGCATGCTCAATTAGGCTCCTTGGTGTGCACTTTGATCTCCTTGAGCTCTACCTAATATGTTAAGATAGGAGAGGGAAGGGGGTGAGATTCATGGAATCTCAATAGCTCATACACTCATTCAATGAAGCAATCAAGACATATAAACAAGTCAAAGCATGCAAACCCTTCACAATTACACAGATTTTCATGCTATGAATATCGTATCAATGCCAAGAATAAGTTCTAGGGACTTTTGGTCTAGCCTCACTTGATTATTGGGACTTTTGGATTGGCCTCACCCTTAGTTTAGGGACTTTTGGCTCTATCTCACCCATTCTCAAGGGACTTTTAGCACTACTTCATCCAAGCAATTTTCACAACCCAAAATATAAGCATATTGGTACCAATGCATCAAGGCAATAACATATGGCATGTCTCACACAACAAGCATATACACAAGCATACAATGACTATATATATCTAAGAATGCAACAAGAAAGAGTGGAGAGCTACCTTATAGGCCAACATAAGCCTTTCCTTTCAATTTCTCTTTTCCCTTCTTGGTTTCACAATCACAACTAGATGGAGCTGCTTTTTTGAGCCTAGACACAACAAAGAGCATGGAATTACTCTCTCATAACTCAACAATTATCCACAAAGCTAGGGGGTTCTTCATCAAGGCAAACCCTACTAAATATGTAAGAACTAGGGATCTTCCCTCTCTCTAGAATTTCACCAACTCTTCTTCTCCTTTCTTTACATTTTTTAACTTATCACACTCTCTTTCAAGGGTTTCTTACTCATTCTAGGTCAGAACAAAGCTTTCTTACTCAACAACCCATGGAAAGAAAGCTTAGAAGGAGAAGAATAAAATCAAGAAGAAGAAGCACGAAGAGCCTTAAAGGTTCTTACCTTTCTTCCTTGTCTTCCCTTCCTTCTCTCTTAGCTTCTCTTAGTTTCCCTCTCTCTCTCAAGCCTTTTTCCCTGCTTTGGATGAAGACTAAGTCAGTTAAAAGAAAAGGAATGAATTTGGACGCTTTAAGAAGTCAAATTCTCTTTTTTTACACTTTTTCGGACTAACCCTCGCTATAACGAAGAATAACCCTCGCTACAGCGAGCAAGTTTCAGTCCCAGACCTCTATTTTCGCTATAGCGCGTGCTATTGTGAGGAACTCCCTAGTTTTTGTATGGGATGCCCACACTCGCTATAGCTAAAAGCATTTTTGCTAGAGTAAAAAGGCACTCTCACTATAGCTAGACCATTTCTCGCTATAGCAAACAGATATATTCGCTATAGCTAGGCCATTTCTCGCTATAGCTAGCAGACTTAGAAAATTTTAGAACTTCAAAATTTTTCAGCTTCTTTTTTTTCTTTTCTTTTTTTTTTCTAGTTGTTACATCTCTCACGTGGCACACAATCACATCTCTCACTCTTCAACTATCTTAGCATCACAACTGGGCCTACATGCATCATTACATAATCACATCACTCATTCTTCACGTTGATTCATTTTAACCACACAGCATCCTTACATGCATCATGTAACAGCACGAGACAAAGCCATACTAACATACTTCAATCACATGCACAATGACATACTAACATATTGCTACCATTTCACTCACACACCACATCAAACACTCCCACCAGTTGCACTCCACGAATACAACAACATACTGCATATAGCCATAGGTTGTTGGAATAGAGGTTCAGAAGCAAGGTTTTGAAGTAGAATGAAAGAGGAGAAGTGTAACACCCCATAATTAATTAAGGTGTTAATCATGTATTAGGTTAATTAGGAATAATTAATATGAGATAATTGGGTAAGTTAAGTGAATGAGATTTTAGAGAGATAAATTATTAATATGGGTTTGAGATTTAATTGGGAGAAAAATTTCATTTAGGCCCAAATTAATGTAGGAGATCATGATAAGAGACTAATGGGGGCCCAATAAGCTAGGTGCAGGCCCAATATAATGCAATGTAATAGAGGCCCAAGATCCACCTTGTATAAGCTCTTAGGAATGGCCCAATAAACCTTGTGCAGACCCAAACAATAGAGTTCTTAAAACTAAGTCTAGCCCAATAAAATTCTACAACCCAACACCTCAAAATTGGCCCAACCAAAGCTAAAATCTGAAGCCCAAATAGAGTTAGACCTTAGAGCAACCCATGACCCACATTTGACCTAACTAAAACTTAACTTAAACCCTAATGCTTTAGCCACCTCTCCATTTGCTGAAACACAAACATCCATCTCAAAATTCGGAGGTCCAAAGGAGGCTCTAAGGTTCTTGGCATAATTTCACATTTTCCCACTTCTAGAGCAAGATTTAGCCAAGGTAATAGTTATATAACTTAATTCTCCCATCTTTCTCTTCATCTTGGTCTAATTAGTTTTTCATTTGGAGTATTTTCACCATACCCAAAATCTGAAATATGGGTGTTTGGGGATTTTCTTGATGAAATTTGTAGATTGAGGCTAGGGCTGTCATTGGATAGGTATGAACTCTTCTTTTTGAGGTAATTATGCTGATTTGAGACCCTAATGACTTGATTATAGTGTGGGTGTTAATTATGTACGAATTCACTTATGAATTTGGGTGATATACTGAAGTTTCTTGTGGGGGACATACTCAATCCGAATTTAGGGATTTATGGTGGCTGGGTAAGTGTTCTTTAGGTAGTTATTAGCATTTAAATTCGTTGGGTACTTGTTGTTACTGTAAATGATGAATTAAAGTAGTAATTCTCTGATGCTATAGTTATAGGGATATTTTTGTACCATTAGTAGCTATTACAAATTATCTACAAGTGAGGTAACCAGGTTCATATTAATTCCATGCATGTATCTATTTTAATTTCATATTTGTTGTACATGAATGATTTGAAATGTTAAATGAATTGATTGGCTATCCATTGTATTGTGTTGGACCTTGTGAGTCTATAGTGGAGCTGTGGTGCGGCTGCCACCCGTGCATGTGTTTCGATCGGGCACCGGGTTATGATCAAACCCCATATGCACTGAACCCTGGTTGTGCTCAATAGGGAGTAGGTGTCGTGGATGGGTCTCTCCCAGTGTTAATGGCCTTTAACAGGTGGAAATATGATTACTAGTATGGGATGGTAATCATGATAGCCTAATTACTTCATTTATTGATATGACTGGTATTTTTTCGCTGCTTATGTGAAATTATGCTTATATGCTAATTAAACTGGAATATATGATGGAATTGCCTTGGTTACTGAGATTTATATCTCACCCCCTTTTATAGGATTAATATTTCAGGTGAAGATTTTTCGGATAAGGATAAAGGGAAGCAAGTGGATGAAAATCCATGAGCTCTAGCCATGTGTGGAGGAAGCTACGCTTGGGCTAATCTGAGTAGAGTAGATACAATTTTGTTATTAGTTTACATAGCATCATCATGTATTCATGTTGCCAAGTGTAGGCGTTCATATTTTGCTTGGTTGAAATGTAACCATTAAGGATTTAGGTCTCATTACAGTTGGATATTGATGTATGAACTTATAACATCATATATATAGCTTTGTTAAAATTGTGATACGGTTTACTATATGGGAATTGTAGTCATGTGATGCATTGGATGTGGACATAAACTATTGATGAATGAAATCTCTATGGAATATGTATGGGATGTTAATTGTTGCTAATGCATGAGTTTTTGCTGTCATTAATCTATGATTTTGCTGATGTGAGATAGTTGGGCAAGTAGGATATAGTATCTAAGTTTTGAATTGGTAATGGAGAGTTAGATGAGTGGATAGGGTAGATAAATACCATTAGAGTCATATAAAATGAGAGAAAGTGGTCCTAGAGTGTTCCTAAGATGGGAATTGGAGTGTAGGGGATGAAATTTGGGAGATGTAGCTACAGGAGGGAGTCACACTTCGGCTAAGAAGGCTTCGCCACAGCCAGATGAGTGACAGAGTCGAGAGGCACCGCGGCATAATGCAACCCTCCGAGGCGCAAGAGAAGAAAATTGGTCTTGGGAGTAACAGTGGCGAGGAGTGTCGCAGCCTGATAAATCTTGTCGAGGCGTAAATCAAGAAAAATTGCCCAAGAGGGTGACAGAATAAAAACTCGCCTTGGCGCATTAGGTCCCACCACGGCGCGAGTCGAGGGAACTAATTAAGTCTTGCACAGTAGCAAAACTCACCGCAGCGCAAATATATTCTGCCAAGGCGAGAATCGTGGGATCGAGAACAGTAGCTCCATGAGGTATTTTCACCACGGTGATGGTCCAACTCGCTGCGGCAAAAATTGCCCAATGATTCCAGTACCTATCTTAGCCGCAACGCGAATGGTCTGGGTTGCGGTGCGAGACCCCAAACCCCTACCCTTAGCCTAGAAATCCCAATTTCATCAATGATAATGCTAGGAAAATACAGGAGATCTACATGGAGCATGAAGGGCTGTCAAACTTACACATACAAAACAAAGAAGAAGAGGCAGAGTGTGTGTGTGGGAGGAAGAAGCAGAGAAAGGAGAGAAGGAAAGAAAAGCGCATGAGCTCCAGACTAGAATGTAGAGAGAACACATTAAGAAACATGTAGTGCAAAATGTGGAAACACCAGATTAACATAAAAAAGATGATGGGAAAATAAGCTAAAGGTGAGCTAAATCACATGGAAGCTTAGGCAGACAAAAGAAGAAGCTGCGTAAATGATCTAGAAGCACAAGAAAAGCAAATGACGTAGCAAGTAAATGAGCTACAAACATGTAAAAAAACATGAGTTAGAGTTGGAAGAACAAAACAAAAAAGCTATGTGGAGAAGGAAGTAGCCCAGTTTTGGAGTGGCAGAATATGGAAAAGAAGAAGCATGCATGAAGGAACACGTGAATCATTAAAAAAATACACTCGGGCAGCAAATTCATGGTTCATTATTGATGCAAAGCTGACATGGAAGAGAAGAATGTGTGAAGAAAATGAAAGAAGCATGTGAAATATTACAAAAGAAAATAAAATGGGGCCCACACTCATATAAACAAAGGAAAAGCATCTGAAAGTGACACTGAGGGGGGGCACGTGATTAATTAAAATACACAAGGAGAAAAATACAAGAAAAGCACGTGAAAAGGGGGATCCAGAATACGTTCATTCCATCGTCATTTCATCGTGCATTCACGCCACTTCATCCAGCAGCCACTCCACACTCTTCCACCCCATTTCCTCCATTTTTCTCACCTCCATCCATTCTCCAATGAAGCATTAATTCTCAACTTGTGATTAGCTTGGAAGAAGCCCTTGGAAAAGCTTGAATCCATAGATTAGAATCAAAATTTTGGCTGAGCTTCCTATTTCTTTTCTCTCTTTCTACATTGATTTTGTTACTTTTTTTTCTTGGTTAAGCTTGTAATTAACTGGATTAATGTAGTTTATGATTAGTAGCTGGTTAAATGCTAATTAGGAGAGCAATTGATGTTTTAATTGATTAATTTTAGTGCTAGATTTTCATTTTCCTACCATTTTCAAATGTGCAATCAAAGTGTTTGATAAAATGATTGTGAGAATTGGTGTGCTTAATTGTCTAATTTAAGGGTTCATTAGAGTTTAATTAGTTAATTGAATCTCTTAGAGTATTAATTCAGAGGCTAATCAATCAATTAATCATTCAATTCAAGTGTTCATTGCGCCTAATGACAAAAGTTAGTGATTTGATACGGGATTGAGGTTTCAATTCAATATTAAATTGTTAATCCCTCGATTCTTGCGTGGTAACTCAAGATAATTTGTATTGGACAGAATTAGGGACTCTTAGACCAGAATAATCAAAAGTGAATTAGGATAAGAATAGTGGATACCAAGAGATAAATCCAAAGCTAGTCACAAGTTTATTATTCAACCATAATTCATCAATTAGGTAGTAATTAGGAATTTTATTTTAGATAGTTTAATTAAATCAAAAACCTCCCAAATTAGGTAGTTTTAGAATCTTTTAATACTTTGAAAACTCAATTAAATATTGAACTCCATTTCTAAGAGAGATGACCTAGGTTGTGCCACTAACTATAGAATTTAATCTAACCTAGTTTATTTTGAAGGTTGCCTGACGAGCCTCCCAAAATTTGGCACCATTGCCAGGGAATTGGATTCTCAATTGTTTGAGAAAGTTTTCTAAGTTTCTTAACTCTATTTTAGCTCTGTTTTGGTTTGATTTTTGTTCTGTTTTGAACTTGGAATTGGGTAATTTCGATTTTACGTGTCAATTGATCCACTTGCTAGAATTTTTATTTAAAGTGCCCAAAAAATTCTCAAACTTTGTTTTTCAAAGTTTTTAGGTGTTTTGAGCAAATTTTGGCCTTTAAAGTGCACTATATTTTGGCCAAATTTCAATGTTTAAGGCACTTTTTCAAATTTTTTAGGAATTTTTCAATTTTTCTAAATTTAATTTCTTTATTCTTTGAGAGTTTATTGTGTGACTAACTTTTGTTTTAGAGTGTTTTTTTATTGTTAGGAAGTTCTTAGCTTCATTTGAATTTTATTTTCTTGATTTAGAGTTAATATTAGTTCTAATTTGTCACTGATTTGTTTTGTGCTAACTGTACTTCTTATTTTTCTTTGCTTTAAATGGATCCATACTATTACTCTAATCAAGGTGTTTATGATTCTTGTGCAAATGATAGAAATCTCGAGCAGTTGGATGAAGTCGAATCAATGCTTCAAGGCCTCCTTGAATGACAAAGACAAGAACGACAAGCACAACAATATCAACAAGTCCAACAACCATGCTACCAACCATACTACCATTTCTATGAAGTTCACCCTAGTTACATTGAATCATACCACCATCCATATAAAGCCCACCCTAATCACCACTATTATTATGAGCCATACCATGATTACCATAGGCAAGAGCCAGAATATCATCCTTATAATTATCATGAGGGATACACGCAACAAGAGGTCCAAAGGGAACCAAGTTGGGAAGAGAGGATGATGCAGCAATTGCAAGCCTTTGATCTTTGAAACCAACAAATACATTAAATGGTCCAACAAGAAATGAACGGTTGCATCTTGAAAATCAACAAAGGTTTAACAAACTCAGGAAGGATTTGGGATTTCAAACGAATCAACCTACTTCAGGTGCTACTAAATTAACTGAAGAGCAAATTAGAAGGGAATGTGTAGAGGAAGAAGAATCTTATTCATTTGGTAATATCCTTCCATCTTCTAATACATTACAATTTGTTGGAATTAAATCTAGTTTAGATGATAGCATTGTGACTATTAATGCACATGCTGTTGTTGATTCTGAATTGCATGATGAAGTAGATGAGGAAATAATTGTTGAATCTCCTAATTTGGTTGATTGTGGTAATTTTTTTAGCAAAAATGATGCAATTGTTGATGTTTATGAACCCTTGTATACTGATGCACTTGGAATGTCTACAACTAGCTGTGACCATAGTGATGAATTCATTTCTGAACTTGTTAATGATGATTCTTTTGAGTCTAGGGTAGTAGATAAGTGTGGTGACTTAGAATGTGATGATCATTATATTCCTAGTGTGGGATTAGTTGATAAGCCTATTGATGATGCATATTCTGAGTTTAGGGACACCATACCATCTGGACCATGTGACATAGTTGATTTAAATGATTCTCTTGATTGTGTGTGTGCTGGAACCATTACATGTGATAAATACTCCTAGATTAATTCTTTCATTGAGACTAGTGAGTTCCTCACATATACTTATCAACATGATTCCTCACTAGTATGTGATGATAAGACTAATGAAACAATAGATGTAGCATGTGATAATGATATAGATAGTGAAATTGTTGAACAACTTATTGTTGACGAATCAAACTTTAATTTGCAATGCTTATGTGGTGATATGCATACATGTCCTATATGTGTTGAGATTAATGAGTTTTTAAGGTCTGATAAGTCTGTTGAATCTAAAGAGTCCAATGTTTGCACTGAAATTGTTGATAAGACTGATTCTTCTTATCATACTAGTGTTGATGAGAGCATGCATAATGATAGTGCTAATATTGAACACCCTATTGATCCTTGTGCTGTTATTGATACTAGTAAGAGACTAGATTTTATTGTTGATCATTGTTTAGAATATTGTGAGCCTACTGATGTCTCTTTGGTCAGGGAAGATATTATTTCTTTTGCTGAGAGTCCTAAACAGATCCCTGAAGTTAGTGAAGTAGTTCTTAATAAGCCTCAGACTCTTCCAATTGAAATGAAGCAACTGCCAGATACCTTGAACTCAAAGGATTGTGAGAAGTTGCAATTAAATTTTTCTGTAGATGTAGTGACTTTTACTGATGGGAGTCCAGTTGATTTTATTGGTTTTGATAGATATTTAGAGAGTCTAGAGTCTAGTGTTTTTAAATTTGATTTTAAATTTTCTTTCTTTAACTTTAAATGTCTTAAATGTGATTTTTCTTCTTTTCTTGCTCCTGAAATTGCTGAATCTGACTTTTCAAGACTACTGATGATTGAGGAAGTCCATGAGTCATCACTGTATGATCAATCAAAATGCTTTAAAGTGGTTAACTTAAATTTGTTTAGCTAAGGAGGAATAAAGTTATTTTAATTTTGGTTTTTGACACTTATGATTAGTTGATCTTTAATAGAGTTCTTTTTTAGTTTAGGATGTAGTTTTCTTTGTCTTTTCTGCATTACTATTTGTTTTGTTTCTGTTTTGTAGGAAATAAGTTGCTAACCAACTACAAAGGAAATCTGAGCCACCCTTGTGATCTTCGATTCAAGTTCATCCCGTTGTATACTCTCCTTTCACTCTTTTTATATTGTGCTGTTTATTTGTTGACTGGATTGTGTGCTAACATTGAGGACAATGCAATATTTAAGTGTGGGGGGGGGGGAGTCATTTCATTCCTTCCATCTTTTCCTTGTTTTGAAAGAAAAAAAAATGAAAAATTTTTGAGAAAATTTTTTGAGAAATAGCATGATTTTTTTTTCATTTTTTCTGTAAAAGTTGCAAGTTGAGATGATTATAGCTTGGATTCACTTTGACTTGATAAGTGATGGATCTTGTGTTTTGATTCAAGTGAAGTGGCAATGAATTTGATTTCAATGAATTATTTGATAGCCATTAGCTAGTGAGGATTTGAGCCGTATCTGTTCATTTCTAGTGTGTATTCACATATCTATGCTTTCACTCTAGAACTTGTCTTGATTCTTTATTGAGACTACATTTGCATTTGCATGCACGAAAATGATAAGGCATTCCTTTCTATTGTAGCCAGTGAGCCAGAAAGCCAACCATACATTCATTTTATCCATTGTTTAGCCACTTTGGACTTGATTTCATTTTCTTGTTAGCCATAGCCATTAAAAATGTTTTCCACCTTGTTTTAAGATGCCTTAGAGATTTCAAGGAATATTACACTTGTTTAGGATGAGAGAATATGTGCTTTGCATCCATTTAGGCCATTGTTATTAAAAGTTGAGGAAATTGTATTGAAAAAAAATGGAAAGAAAAGAAAAGATGGAAAAACAAAAGAAAAGCAATGAAAAGAAAAAAGAAAAAAGGAAACATTTGAAAATCAAAAGAAAGAAGTCTTTTGAATTAAGTTTGTAGTTACTTATACTTGTTGGAAATAAGGCCTTGAATGCACATTCTTCCCTATCCTAGGGATTCTTTTGATAAAGTATCCATTTATTATTTGTTTTCCCCTTTTTTTATCCATTCATTTCATTCCCTAGCCCCATTACAACCATAAATAAAATCCTCTTGATTTGTGCTTTGCATTTGACATGGGTGGTGGAGATTTAGAAGCTTGACAAGCCTATGGTAATGAACTTTGATAGGTGAAGTTTGAGTGATACACATTGCCTAAATACTTGAGAGTTGAGAGTAAACACTAATCCATGTGAAAGGCTATGCATTTTCAATTCATTCTTTTCAAATGAAATTGCCATAGAACTTATTTCTTGATGTAAGTGAAGTTAACTTTGATTGTTGAAATGTTGAAGAGTTGTGATTAGTCCTCAGCTTGTGATATCTACACTTTCCTTTCCATTTCCACTTTCCACTTTCCTTTCCATTAGTTTTTTTTTCTTTTGATCTTCAGTTTTGCCCAAGAGTGCAAAGGTTTAAGTGTGGGGGAATTTGATAATTGCTAATTTTTATATACTTTATTCCCTCTAATTTTGGCACTTTAATAATTGAATATGGCTTATTGTATTTTATTAGATGATAATTGAATTTAATGGCCATTTCTACACTTTAGGAATTAAATTACAAAATGATTGATTTTAATGCATAAATTTCTTTAAATGATTTTGTGAATTTTCCTATTGAATTGTTCTTACTTTTTGTGCAAATTTTTCAATGAAATATTGGAGCTTGAATGATAAATTGATTTGAAGAAGGAGAAGGAGTGGGCTCTCTCATGTGGCACACAATCACATCTCTCACTCTTCAGTTATCTTAGCATTACAACTGGGCCCACATGCATCATTACATAATCACATCACTCACTTTTCACGTTGAATCATTTTAACCACATAGCATCCTTACATGCTTCACGTAACAACATGAGACAAAGCCACGTTAACATACTTCAATCACATGCACAGCGACACACTAACATGTTGCTACCATTTCACTCACACACCACGTCAAACACTCCCGCCAGTTGCACTCCACGAACACAATAACATACTGCATGTAACCATGGGTTGTTGGAACAGAAGTTCAGAAGCAAGGTTTTGATGTGGAACGAAAGAGGAGAAGCAACGCGAAGAAGGGATCTGCATGAAGCATGAAGGGCTATCAAACTTACACATACAAAACAAAGAAGAAGAGGCAGAGTGTGTGTGTGTGGGAGGAAGAAGCAGAGAAAGGAGAGAAGGAAAGAAAAGCGCATGAGCTCCAGACCAAAATGTGGAGAGAATAACACATTAAGAAGCATGTAGTGCAGAACATGGAAGCACCAAATTAACGTCAAAAAGATGACGAGAAAATGAGCTAAAGGCGAGCTGAATCATGTGGAAGCTTGGGCAGACAAAAGAAGAAGCTGCGTAAATGAGCTAGAAGCACAAGAAAAGCAGATGACGTAGTGAGTAAATGAGCTGCAAACACGTAAAGAAACACGAGTTAGAGTTGGAAGAACAAAGCGAAGAAGAAGCTACGTGGAGAAGGAAGCAGCCCAGTTTTGGAGTGGCAGAATACGGAAAAGAAGAAGCATGCATGAAGGAACACGTGAATCATTAAAAAAATACACTCGGGCAGCAAATTCATGGTTCATTATTGATGCAAAGCTGACGTGGAAGAGAAGAATGTGTGAAGAAAATGAAGGAAGCATGTGAAATATTACAAAAGAAAATAAAATAGGGCCCACACTCATATAAACAAAGGAAAAGCATCTGAAAGTGACGCTGAGGGGGAGCACATGATTTAATTAAAATACACAAGGAAAAAAACACAAGAAAAGCACGTGAAAAGGGGGATCCAGAATACGTTCATTCCATCATCATTTCATCGTGCATTCACGCCACTCCACGCCCTTCCACCCCATTTCCTCCATTTTTCTCACCTTCATCCATTCTCCAATGAAGCATTAATTCTCAACTTGTGATTAGCTTGGAAGAAGCCCTTGGAAAAGCTTGAATCCATGGATTAGAATCAAAATGTTGGTTGAGCTTCCTATTTCTTTTCTCTCTTTCTACAATGATTTTTGTTACTTTTTTTGCTTGGTTAAACTTGTAATTTACTGGAATAATGTAGTTTATGATTAGTAGCCGGTTAGATACTAATTAAGAGAGCAATTGATGTTTTAATTGATTAATTTTAATGTTGGATTTTTATTTTCCTACCATTTTTCAAGTGTGCAATCAAGGTATTTGATAAAATGCTTGTGAGAATTGGTGTACTTAATTATCTAATTTAAGGGTTCATTAGAGTTTAATTAGTTAATTGAATTTCCTAGAGTGTTAATTTAGAGACTAATTAATCAATTAATCATTCAATTCAAGTGTTCATTGCTCCTAATGACAAGAGTCAGTGGTTTAATGCGGGATTGAGGTTTCAATTTAACATTAAATTGTTAATCCCTTAATTCTTACGTGGTAACTTAAGATAATTTGTATTGGACACAATTAAGGACTCTTAGACCAGAATAACCAAAAGTGAATTAGGATAAGGATAGTGGATACCAAGTGACAAATCCAAAGCTAGTCACAAGTTCGTCATTCAACCATAATTCATTAATTAGGTAGCAATTAGGAATTTTAATTCAATTTTATTTTAGATAGTTTAATTAAATCAAAACCCCCCAAATTAGGTAGTTTTAGGATTTTTTAATACTTAGAAAATCCAATTAAACATTGAACTCTATTTCCAAGGGAGATGACCTAGGTTGTGCCACTAATTATAAAATTTAATCCAACCTAGTTTATTTTGAGGGTTGCACGACGAGCCTCTCAATCTCCTATGAAGGAAACAAAGAAAATTCCTTGGCCCCTTTAATGAAGCATATCTCAACCTAGGACAAAACCAATGCTTAAGGGTGTTTTAATTTCTTCCAAGTTTAGTTTTGTATCATATATGATAGGAGAATATGAGATCAAGCCTTGAAAAAATTTTAGAAGTCATGGATAATGAGATGGAGATATAGGTTCTGTATTGTAGCATAATGAAGCAACACATAGTTAGGCTCCTTAAAATAATTGTGTCAAGAGTCATAGATTAAGGGAGAGAATGGAGCCAAGATCATGATTCCCCAAAGTTGCTTCATTAGGTGCCTTATGGAACTATAATTGAGCCATATGAGTGCCTAAGTTGTTCTAGTGTGTGTGTGGCTTTGGTAAAAGTTCCAAGAGTATAATTAGATCCCATTTCATGCGTTTAGGCCAAAGGAATCAAGCTCCACCTTTTTGTGAATGTTTGGCTGAAGGGGAGGAAGAAATTTCAAAAGGTTGAAGTGTGTTCTTGTATACAAGATAGCTTTTTCTCTCATTTCTCTTATGCATCTTGGGATATTTTCTTGTCTTTAAATATGTGTGTGTATGTTTGAGCCATGCAAACTATTTTTAGCAAGTATGTAGATACAATAGTACTATGATTCTTTGATTATAAGCTTTAAAGATGCTTTGTGAGCATGCTTTAGCTTGTATGAGTTTAGTGAAGCCAAAAGTCCCTTAGTTAGGATGAGGATAAGCTAAAAGTCCTAAAGGTTGGGTGAGAAAAAGGTAAAAGTCTCTAGAAAGAGTGAAGCTTAGTCAAAAGTATAACAACCCTAACTTCTAAATATCGTAATCAAAGTTAAATACGCGATTAATAATCATAAATTAAGGTTAAAAGTCATTACAACTAATTACATTCAGAAAATATAAGAAAATTTGAACCTTGATGTTATTAGGATTATTAACTAAACAACCACAATTATTCGAATGTGCAAGTAAAATTAATTATCAATGAGGAGTCTTTGATTCTTCCCTCCATCAATTCTAACTCATATAAACCTCCTACAAGTATTTCTAAATCATTTTTAACATTGCCAAAAGAGAAACTGCCAAAAGAGAAATTAAAGTTTCTAGGTGAATATGAGAAATTGAGTAGCTTCACAAATTTTTCACATTTCACCGTGACTAATTCCCACTTTCGCCGTGGCAAATTTCCCTCTAGAACACCACCAGACTTGCCTCACACATTTTGCCATAGCCAACTTCCCTTTTCACTGCAGCCAATTGCTCTCTATTTTCTTCCCTGGGCAACTTTGTCACGTTTGGCCTCAGCTAATTCCATTTTAGCTGCGACCAATTACCCTTTATTCCTATAACTCTCAAAGTCCCTTCCATGCACTCCATTTCTCCCCCTAGGAACACTCTAGGACCGTTCTCCCTTAATTTGTGAAACTCTAATGGCATTTATCTACTTGATTTACCTAGCTAATCTATCATTATCCACTTCAAGATTTAAGTGTTGCTTTCTACTCATGAAACTATCATACATAAGCGAATTCTATAATTTAGTGACAGCAAAAGTGTTCCGACCATAAGGAGCGTAGGGCCAATGCTTAATGTTCATACAAGATCAAGTCACTCATCCATTGTTAACCAATTACAACCATAATGTTCAATTCCATGATAATTATATTATATGTACAATCCCTATACTTGGCAATTCATGATGCAATGTGGCAATTATATAAAACTAGTAATCTAATTACACAATACAATCTAACAAGGTTTCCAAACCTATGTGCTACCAACCCATATAAGCTTTTATTAATTTCTCCTTGCCACTAAGAGGTTAGGTCCCTAAAAATGTTAGCCCACAATCAAGGTGAGATATATAATCTCAATAACTAGAGGCAAATTCCATATATATATATATATACAAATTAATCAATACAATGCAATTTCATATCATCAACACCAGAATTGTCAATTCAATTTGCAAATGAACTAGTTTAGCTACCAATTACTACTGTCCCATACTAGCAATCACACATAACATGTTAATGGCTAATAACAACAGGAGAGATCCATCCACGGCACCTACTCCATAATGAGCACAACCAGGCTCAGTGTATCTGGGGTCAAATCACAACTCGATGCCCGATCGAAGCACATGCATGGGTGGTAGCAACACCACAACTCCATCATGGACTTACAAGATCTAATCACAATTGTATTTCAAGTAGTCAACCAATCATTTAGTATTTCAAAATCAAACATGTGTAACAAATATCATATTAACATGAGCATATACATAGAATTAAGAAAAATAACCTAATTACCTCAATGAAGCCAATTACTCATCCTCCAGCTACCATCATGATTCAAAGCATACTAGGCCTAACATAAGCATAATCATCATTATTCAACTACCATTAGTAAGAAATTTCCCTATCCATAAATTAATCTTAACAAGAATACATTGAAAACTTCTTACCCAAGCTTTCTAAGGGTCTACTGCACCAATTCAAGGTCACAATAACAAGAACTCACAATGGGTCACTCCTAACATCTCTATTTTCACACATGTAAAAGCCATACGCCAAAAGTCAATCCAAATAATGAAAATTTAGTATATATATCACACAAGAGAAATGGGAACACTTACCCATACACCCAAGAGGTCAAATGGACTGGGTTGAGTCTTAACTACCAAAAACACACCATGGGTCATTCCAAAATTCGAATTTAAATCATCAAGCCCAAAAATTTCATTGTTTCACCTCATCTCTTTGTAATTTTGCACAAAATTAATGCCCATACTATAAATCAACTATAGGGGTCTCTAATTAGCAAAACAAGAATTAAAATAAGGAGTTTATACTTACCTAACAACACCCCTAGCCTTAACCTCCAAATTTTCACCATGAAAACACCAATCAACAAGTTTCAGATTTTGGGTGTGGGTGAAATACTCCAAACGAAAACTAATTAAGTCAAAATGTAGAGGAAGAAGATAGGGTCAAGTTATATAACACTCACCTTGGCTGAATCTTGGTCTAGATAAAAGAAATGGGGCCAAGAAGTTATATAACACTCACCTTGCATGGTTTTAACCTTGAATGGAAAAAATGCATATGTATGTCTCTTATGTGTAGCATCAAGTGGGAGAGTGAGTTTATGAAATCTGGGTTTTAGACCCTTGAGAGACTATTTTCATGCTTTACCACATGCTCAAGTGGCCCTAAAGAAGCTAGAAGCAAAAATGGACCTAATGTGACCCCTTAAGAGCCCTAAAATGGCCAATATGCAACCCTATGACACAAACTGATCAAATGGACGAATTTTCTCATGAAATTTGGCATGCATATAGATCTTATCCAAAGATTTTTGAAAAGTTAAAGACCAGATTATTTTGGGTTCTGTAGAATTAGTTATGAATTTTCAAATTTACTAATTTTCTGTTGAACTAATATGGTTACTGTTCATATGGTCAGTCTTTTCTCCTGTGTCATTCAAGGGCCAAATGGTGTCCAATACTCATAAAATTTTACAAGCATAAACTATACTTAGTATGCTTTCTATAATCACCTCATTTGGAGTCTGAGTAAAGAGATATAAATTTTTGAAGTTTAGAGATAGTACTAATAACATAGCAGTACCTTTGGTACTATTCCATCAATTTCCAGTGACTAAACATTTTTGTTTTGGTCTAGACTTATTTTTACATAAAGTAGACATCTATAGCTTTCCAGAATGGTATAGTGTATTTGATTTTGATTTTTATAAAATTAGTTATGATTTTTCAAAGTTCATGACAGTAACCTGGCACATCAACCCGAGGTTAGGCATGAAGTTTTAATGGATGAATGATATGAACTCAGGATTCTTGTGCTATTTTGTGATGATTTTGAGTTATATGAGTGTATTTTAATTGGAGAATGATATAAGTGAACTCATATGAGTCACAAAACGTGAGATGAAAATTTTAAGCACTATGTAACGCTATTTAATCTATTATTTTAATGGATTTTCGTTATTCTACAATGAAATCAAGCACATATATGTCCATAGATGAACTAGAGAGGCTAGAGTAATATGGTATTACAGTACCCATGCAATGTTATGTCACATTTTGATATCACATAGTCTAGCCATGCATAAACTACCCAAATGCCTAGGGTACCCATGCAATGCTCTAGTCTACCTGATTGCTCCTATCAGATGCATGGTCCATGCTTTTTGGCATAGAGGACCATGTATAGTGCAAAACTGATGTTCTTTTCACTTTAACAGCTACATTGACCTCATTAAAGCCATTCCTGTCAAAAAACATAGCAAATGCATAAATCCACCTAATTTATCTATAAAAATTTTATTTTTAAAATCAATTAACATGAACACTTTACTCTTATCATTATGCATGTTCAAGAGGGAGATAGATTGAAGATAGAAAGATTGCCACCAATTCAATTAGTTCACTTGGTGTCACTAGGTCATAATGGAAAAAGTTCCAAGAAGGGTGAAACAAAAATACAAAATGTAAATCAATTACCAAGTCAAGGAATGGAAGCAGTTATGCTTAACAGGGTAGATAAAACATATTTGATGTGCTTCTTTTGGCCAAAAAAAATATAAAAGATGTTATATGTAGAAGAATTATTTGAAATATAAGAATGGGTTTGAAAAGAAAGGTAATTCTACTACATAATATGTTATAAAAACAATTCAATAATATTCCTCATAATACTTAGTGACTGGGTTATAGTGTCATGATTTATATACTTAATTCTTTATAGGGATTTCATATGATTTAGACCCTAAGAAAGAATGAAATGATTATTTTTATGGGAAAGAAATATAAATGTTGAAGCCATTGGAATCTATAAACTTTTTTCTCAATAGTAGTTATTCACTAGAGTTGGAAAACACATTTTACGTCCCTTCTCTTTATAGAAACTTAATTCTATTTCTTGCCTTGATCAAAAAGGATATTGTTTTAAATTTGTCAATTAAGCCTTTAAGATATATAACCTTTTGATTGGCACTTGAGTTTTATTTGATGGCTTGTACAAAATCCACCTTGATTCTTTTTCTACTAATTTCTTTTTGCTTTGAACTTTGATACATCTATTGGGACTAAAGAGCTTATCAAAATAAAACTTCATTTTTGTTGTAGTATAAAATGCTAGGACACTCTTCTAAAAGGCCATAAAAATTAGTTAAGTATGGTATCATAGCAATTCTTGATTTTTAAGATTTTGGTGCTTATATTGATTGCATTCAGAGAATGCAAACTAAAAGTACCAACAAAAGTGCCAAAAGGTTTCATGTTACCTGAAGTGATACATATAGATACATGTGGACTATTTCCACTTTACATAGGTGGTGAAAAATATTTTATTGTCTTTATTAATGATTTCTCATGTTATAGTTACATTTATCTTCTTAAAGAAAAGTTTGATGCTTTGGAAACCACTAAAATTTTCAAGGTTGAAGTTGAAAATGAACTTGAAAAAAAAAAGATAAAAGTTGTGAGGAATGATTGAGGTGGTGAATTATGAAAAGCATGACAAAAATTGTTCATTTAGATAAAATCCTTTAAGAAAATGACATTTTAAGAAAATGACATTGTATCAGAACACACAATGCCTAGTTAACCTTAGTAGAATAGTGTAATTAAAAGACATAATTGTACCATACTAGATATGACAAGATGTATGTTGAGTATTTTTACTCAGTTGTATGCTTCTATGGAAAGAAGCAATTAAAATGGTGATGTATTTTAAATCTTATTCCTATGATGGTTGTCCTTAAAACTCTTTATACATTGTGGGTAGGAAAATCAAGTTTAAATTATCTTCACATTTGGGGTTACCTAGATGAAGCAAAACTTAATAATCCTCATGAAAGGAGGTTGGATCAGAAGACAATAAGTAATTATTCTATTGGTTGTCTTAAAAGGTCCAAAGAATATAAATTTTTTGTCCTAATTATTACATTAAAGTTGTTGAAACTAGTACAATAGAGTTCTTTAGCTATGGAATTAATAGTGGCAGTCATAAGTCAAGAAAATAGGTGTTATTACCAATTGAGGAATCACCCAATTTTGTTTTATACATAAAAAATACCAATGAATTCATCAAACTAATGCAGAGTTACCACTTCTAAATGAAAATAATGACCCTATTATAGATTTTATGATAGAAAATACACATGATCAAGAGAATATGGTCCATTTAGAATTATTATGGCGATATTAAAGAATAGGAAAATTAGCTATTCTAGAAGACTATATAATGCACATAAAGGAAAAAAACTATGATATTAGCATTAAGGAAGATTCAATAATGTTTTTATAAGCTACGAGAAGTGAAGAATCTTATTAATAGATTAATGTCGTAAAAGATGAAATGGCATCAATGAAGAAAAATCTAGCTTGGAAATTAGTTGGTTTGCCTTAAGGAGTGATTCCAATTCAATGCAAATGGGTTTTAAAAGCAAAAGGGACTTTAAAGGCAATATTGATTGATGTAAGATTAGACTTGCTACTAAAGGATTCACTTAAAAAGAAGTGATTGATTACAATGAAACATTTTCTCTAGTATCAAAGAAAGTTTCTTTTAGAACTCTTATGGTATTAGTAGTTCATTTTGATCTAGAGTTATGTCAAATGAATGTGAAAACAATCTTCTTGATTTGAAATATAAAAGAAAAAATTTATATGAACCAATCTAAAAGTTGTAAGGAAAAGAGAAATGAGCATTTAGTATATAAGTTAAAGAAATTTATATATGGACTTAAACAAGCTTTTTGTCAATGATATCTAAAGTTTCATCATAGCCTTACAACCTTTGGTAAAGAAAGTGAGCTTGATGATTATATATATCTATTAGTCAAGTGGGAGCCAATTTGCCTTTTTAATTCTATATGTGGATGAAATACTAATTGCTAATAGGGATCATGATCTATCACATGAAAATAAAGATTTTTTTTAAAAAAATTTGAGATGAAAGATATAGGAAATATCTCTTATGTTGGCATTGGAATTTACCATGAAATATTTATGAGATTACTTACTTTATCCTAAAAGGCCTACATTAATCAAAGTCTTGACAGATTAAATATACAAAATTGTTCACCAAGTCTAACTCCTATAATAAAAAGTGATAAATTAAGTCAAAGTCAATATCTAATAATGAATTTAAGCAAAAAAAAAGAATCCATTCCAGATGCCTCTAGAGTTAGAATCTTAACATGTGCTTAAACATGTACTCATCGTGATCTCAATTATGCAATTAGAATGCTTAGAAGATATCAAAGTAATCTTGGAATGGATTACTAGAAAGCAACAAAGAAGGTAATGAGTTTATTAATATTTTGAAGGTATAAAGAATTACATGCTCATTAATCAATATCAAAATCCACTTAAAAGGATTAGTTACTATGGTTTAGATTATATGTAGTGTTAACACATTAAAATCTTCATCTACACGCTTTCTTTTTTTATTGGCTAATGGAGCTATTTCAGGAAAAAGTTTCAAGCAAACTTTGATGGCTTCTTCTACTATGGAAGCTCAATTTGTGGTGTGTTATGAAACCACTTCTCAAGCTATTTGGTTGAAGAATGTTATATCTGAGCTTATAATTATATACCTATTACAAAACTATGACAATTCTACTACTTTATTCTTGTCTAAGAACAACAAGTGTTCAAGAAAATCAAATGACATTAAGTTAGAATATCTTGTGGTCCATGACAACATACAAAATAAAAAAGGGTCCATTGAGCACATTAGTACCAAAATGATGGTGACAAATTCCATGATTAAAGCATTACCACCAAAGGTTTTATGAGATTCATGCACTCTCAATGGGTTTGTTTAATAGTGTAATACTATATTAGGATATCACCTTAATTACATCACAATTGGTATATGACATCCAATTTCATAAAATAAATTCTTTTAGCAACGGAAAGAACCGTTATCAAAAGCCAAACAAATTCATTTTTGATTAAATGAACCATTTGAGCTTACCAAACTCGTCTTATCTCCATATTATACTTATTCAACCACAAACATTACAATTTGAAGCATGCAATTCGAGTTTGGGTATTCAAGATCACACTCTTAATTTTCATAGATTTCATATTCTATCACAACCTTTAGAAATTCATAACTTGAGCTAGAAAAGTCCAAATCATATAAACTTGGACTCTTTGGAAAGATCAAGATATCATCTAACTATTGTAAAAATTTTAGATCCAAAAAATATCATTTGGCCTACAAAATGCTAATGAAACAATAACTGGGTTTGATTCTCATCCTGCAATAGATCAGCGATTTCAAAAATTCATATCTCCCTCTATAAAACTCCAAATTGTGTGATCTTGGTGGCTATAAAAAGCTTATGATATCAACTATATATCTATAAAAGTTTATGAGCATTGGACTTCATTTTTCCCTTCAAAGATACCAAAAACCAAACTAACCAAATGAATAATACCATAATAGTTTCTACATAATTTGGCCAACTTTGAAAAATTATAATAAATTCTTTAGAACTCCAAAAGTAGTGCTCTTTGCTCTGTGAAAAGCTCTAAATAAGATCTATATGCTTGCCAAATTTCATGCCAAAATTTGTCTATTTGGTCTAGTTTTGGTTTAGGGCAAGATTATGGTAAAAAATGATGTCAAGATAGCATCAAATGGTCCAAAATGACTTCCTACAAGAACCATGACCATTTGAGTACATCCAAAAGCTCAAACATAGCATATAAAAGCATTATAATAGGTCCAAATCATTATGGAACTCAAATCCATCATCCCATTGGTTCATATTATCACACCCAAAAATGGCCTTTAAAAGAAGAAAAATTTTGATTTCATTTTTCAAAAACTGAAAACCAAAATCAAAATTAAAAGTTGTAGAGTCGCCACTAAAATTTTAATTTTTGAAAAGACAAAACTTTGAAAAAACTTTTTAGTTTGAAAAATGGTCTATGAACCAGATTTAGATTCAGAAATCGATTGTAAGTGGGAAGGTGTTAGGCATCTCACTACACCCGTTTCTAAAAATAGTTACCCTAAATCAGTTGTGCAAAATTACCATGACCTTTAGTCTATTTTAATTTTTCTTAACAAATCACATGCGAAATAAAAAAAACTTAAGAAAATAAAATTAAAAGTAAAAAAAAAGGAAGAGAAATTAAAGAAATAAAATTTTTTAAAATTATTTACAATGGCGAACTTGATCTAGGATGAAAACCTAGAGCCTACGTATCCTACAATATCGATCAAAGTCCACGTAATTCGAATAGGAAACTATGTTGGTTGATTTTTTCGTTTTTTGGTTTTTTCTTTTTTCTTTTTGTCTATGTTTTTTTTTTTTTGCTATTTTTGTTTTTGTTTTTTTTTTCTTTATTTTTTGATTTTTTTATGAAAAGAAAAAGATAGTAAAAATAATTTCAACTTTCACAAATAAAACGATTTTGAAATTGATTGATAAATCTTAATTTGCAAAAGCTAAGTTAATTTCACATCTTTACTCTTTTCTTTTCTTTTTCTCTCTTTTTTTTAAAATGATTCTAATGATTTTTTTATGGAATTAAAAAAGGATTTTTCTCTTTTCTTTTTTTTCTCTTTTTGCATTTTTAAAACTTTTTATTTGATTTGATTTTAAAAGCATTTTTTATTTGCTTTTGGTTTTGATTTTTTTTTAATATTTTTTTCTTTCTTTCTTTAATTTTCTTTTTGTTTTGACTTTTTATTTTTTTTAATTAATTTTGTTGATTTTGATTTTTTCTATTTTTCTTATTTTTTGGATTTTTTTCATTCATTTACTTTTGTTTAAGTAAAAGACTTCTCGTTTTTTTATTTGTTTAATTTTGAAATGACATTTGCATTTAAGTATAAGAATTTTTTTTTTGTATCTTCTTTCTCTTTTTTCAGTATTTTTATCCTTTCAATTTTTTTCATTTATTTTTCTTTAGAATTGATGTTTGATTTTCTTTCTCTTTTTTTCATTTTTTCTTGGCTTTGATTATGTAACGCCCGATACGTTATAAAAATACCAAAACAAACCGATTTGAAAAGTAAGTCCCCTAAGATGAGTGATTCAAGACTAAATAAAATTTGGATAAAATTTTAAATAATAGAAAATGATTATTTGAGCCTTGAGTTGCCCAAAAATTGGGGCCAGAGTGATTCAAAAAATTTGTCGAAAGGCTAGTGGCATTTTCGTAAATAGGTGTAATTTTGAAAAAATACCTAAGAGGACTTTTTAAATAGAAATTTTGAGTTGCCCAGGGTTCTCAAAGGCCCCAAAAACCATGGGAAGCCCTGAGACCGGTAAAGCCCCTCAGGTGTACTCTTTTCGATGTCAGTTGACCCAAACTTTAACCGATTCTTTTAGAAAGGTTTTAGCTCTGATTTGAGTGATTCTAAAGGTATTTTATTAAATTGGGAACCTAAATTGTATGATGGAAAATACGGTTCTCAAAAAGGAGCTGAAACGAAGCCAAACCGGAAATGCCATTATGGAAGGGCAAAAATGGAAATAAATTGTACAAAGAAGTTCTAAATGCTCCTTTTAAATCCACGTTCAGCCTCCCCCTCTCTAAATCAACTTTCTCCTGTCCAAATCTCAAAAAAGGAGCTGTTGTTTTAGGCGCACAAAGAGAGGGAATTTTGGAGGAAGAAAAGCTAAGGAAAGGTGAGAAAGTGTAAGATTTTCATGCTCCTTCCTCTTGAAACTTCATCCTCCCCTTCTTACTTCATCTTTCCATGGTTTTAATGCAATTTTTGGTGTTGATTTAGGTCTAGATCAGAGGAGAGAAATTCAAAATTTAAGGAGGAGGAAGAGGGAAGAAGAAGGGCTCTTGAAGGAAGCTTAATTTTAAGATAGTTTCTCTTCCCTTGTTGCTTCTTTTTCTCCTTCTCCTCTTCCATGGTGGGATGCCTCAAATAGAACCATGAAGAGGGAAGAGTTTCTATTTTATAATCCAAAAGAATCTATCAAACTAAGCTATGGGAAGATGGATTACATCAAAGAAATGCATGAAAAGCTAGTAAAACTTAAGTTAGAAAAGTGTAGGGTGCTTGAACATAGTTTAAAATCTAGGTTGATTCAAGACTTTCCCATCATATGTGAGTGTTTGTTTGAGTTTCTAAGACTCCTAGGGAGCCTCCCAAGTGCCCTATCCATTAAGGAAAAATTCCAAACTCCATGGGTCTTTAATAGAAGCATAAATCGGTCAAGACCGTTAGAGATAGCTAGGGGATGTTTTAAATGGTTCCAAACTTGATTTGGGACTTTATATGATAAAAGAAGATAGGAGAAATCCTTTGAAAAAATTTAGAAGCCTTAGGTTGGGAGATGAGGCAATAGCTTCCATAATGTAACCTTATGAAGCAACATAGACCTAGGTTTGTGAAAGTGAGTGTGTGAGGGCTTCAAGGACCTTAAATGAGGTCAAGAGGTCTAAATATGGCAAGAGAATGGAACCAAGAATTTTATTTTGTGGTAGTTGCTTCATTAGGTCATTAATGGAACCATATTGTGACAAATAGAACAAAGTATAGTCTCAAGAGTGAGTTGGATGTTATAACTTGTTCCAAGAGTATAATTAAGTGTTATTTATTGTGAATAGGCCAAGGAAATCCAACCCCATCTCCTTGTGGTTGTGGAACCAAAAAGGAAAAGGAACAAGCAAAGTAAGGCTTGAATTTGCACCAAGGTAGCTCTCCACCTTTTCTTGTTGCATTTTCTTGTTGCATATATGTCATTGTGTGCTTGTGTGTATATTTATATGTTTGAGACATGCCACTTGATGCTATGTTGCTATTTTGGTACCAATATGCTTTCTTGAATGTCATTAAATTGTGGAAATGTCTCATAAGGGTGAGGTAGTGCCAAAAGTCCCTTAATGTGAGTGAAGAGATGCCAAAAGTCTCATGGCATGGGTGAGACAAGGCCAAAAGTCCCTTGAATGGGTAAGGCTAAGTCAAAAGTCCCAAAAACCAAAAGTGAGGCAATCCAAAAGTCCTAAAAATGGGGTAAGGCCAAACCAAAAGTCCCTAGAGTTTATTCTTATTTTTGACATGTGTTTGTGACATAAAAATGTGGGAATTAAATGTTTCATCGATTGAGTAGTTGCAAACTTGTACCTTTGACATGTTGTATGCCTTGAAAATGTGCTTGAATAGGTGTATGAGCTATTGAGATTCAATGAATCTCACCCCATCCTTTCTCTCATCTTATATGATTTAGGTGGAGTTCAAAATCCAAAGGATGGAAGCCAAGGAGTTTAAGTCTCCATCTCTTGGAAAATCTTCCCACTTTTGATGTAATAGGATGTCTAAAATATCAAAGGATATATGTATATGTTATTTTTGAACTATGACACTTTGAACAAGTGTAAAACTATATAAAGATAGTATATGTATCAAAAATAGAGTTCAATGAATGGCATTGTACAATTTGACCCCTTGGAAGCCCATTTGTAATTGTATGTTTATGGGAGTGGCATGATGAATTTGAGTTGCATGAGGATTCAGACCTTATGAGAGGCTCATTTATGCTACATTTATGCTTTTAAAGTTGCTTAAATATGTGTGAAACAATGGATGGCTCATTTGGACCAAATTTATCCCTTTATTGGAACCAAAAGTAGCATAATCTTGAGCTATAGCAAAGTCCGATCAAATGATCTCTTCTTGACTTGAAATTTTTCATGCAAGTAGATATTTCCTAGAGCTTTTTTGGAAGCCAAAGATCAGGTCATTTAGAGGTCTTTGGAATTTTCTATGACTTTTCAAAGTTGGTATCAGAATTTTGGCTTTGCACCAATATTATTCATTTGGTCAGTTGTGAAATTGTGTCATCCGAGGGGTAAACGTGATCCAATGGCTACAAAATTTTATAAGCAAAAACTAGGCATTCATAGTGACTTAAACAACTAGAAGCACCTTATTTGGAGGTCTGAGCTAAGAGATATGAATTTTTGAATTTCTGGAATAGCAGCACAGCATGACTTGAGTCACTGTTCCATTGAATTTCAATGCCTGAAAGTTCTTGCTCTAGTCTGAGTTTATTTTTACCATAAATTTAACATTCATAGCTTTCCAAATTGATATCATTTTCATGGATTAGATTTTTTTTGGAAATAATTGTACATTTTCAAATTTTATAGCAGACACTTGGATCAGTACCAGTAGTTGTCCAAACCTTTGCCCCTTTTTGCATGTCAAACACTTTTTGTGTTATGTTTCATGGCCTAGAAATATTTTTGGCATAAATTATACATGTGTGGATTTCCAAAATGGCCAATAATGATGATTTTAATTTTTCTAGAATTAGTTATGAATTTTGAAACTTCATATTAGTAATCTGAACCAGTAGCCCAGATAGCAACGACCTCAATGGACTTTCAGATGTCAAATGTTCTCCCCTTAATAATTCATGAGCTGAAATTATTTTTACCATTGGGTAGACATCCAAAGCCTTTTGGAATGGTAAAGTTTGTTGGGTTTTGATTTTTGTGGATTTAGTTATAAATTTCTGAATTTGTGACAGAAAAGCTAAAATTCTAACCAAAAATAATAGTGTGAGTTTGATGCTCCCCTTTGAATTCCACGAGTTGTGGGCCAAATTTGGTGATGTAAATGAGTTTTATTTATGTAATTAAATATGAGAATATGATGTATGAGCTCATATGATCTGTGTGACACTTAATGGAATTTCCATACGCGACACAACGCAAAATAAGGCATTATTTTTATGTCATTTTTTTCCATTCCCTTTGTGCAATTCATCATGTGAGACTTAGAAATGATAAGAAGTAAGCTAGAAATATATGGTGTTACAAATTAGATTTTGATTCTTGATCCTTATAATTGATTTTCTTTTTTTTCTTATATTTTTATTTTGATTTTTGTTTGAAAAACATTTTTCATTAGATTTTGGGATTTTTTATTTTGATTTTTTTTATATTTTATTTCCTCTTTGTTTTTTATATTTTTGTTTATTTAAAGAAAGCTTTTCATTTCTATGAAATATATTTTTATTAGAAGAAGTCTTCACTCACTTGTCTTATTTTCTCTCTTTTATTTTGTTATTTGTTAATTTTGTCTCTTTTTTTCTTTTCTATTTTTTGTTTTTGTTTTTATTTTCTTTCTTTTTTTTTTATCCTTACTTTTTATCAAAAGACATACCCAAATAAGAATAATTAATTTTGACTTTTTTCTTTTAAAATACTAATTCTTTTATTTTTAAAGAAGATCTTTTGAGAAAAGAAAGGGCAAAAGTTTATTTTTCTTTTAAATTAGTAATTTATTGTCGAAAAAGAGTTTTTAGTTTTAAAAACATACTTTATTTTGTCTAATATATATATATATATATCTTTTAAGGAACTTCATTTGGTTTTTTGAACCTTTTTTTAATTTTGTTTGGAATCATATTTCAATAATTTAATTTAATTTTTTTTAACATGTTTTCCTTTTTCCCTGAATTTTTGAAAAAAAAATTAATTTTGTAAGGCAATTGGAACCCAAGGCTTGCAAATATATACAAAAAAAATCAATGAGTACCAAAGAGACTTTATTGTCACACATGGTACTCTAGTTAATCCTATATGTCTGAGAAGATATAAAATCTCACACGACCATTCTAAAAAAGAAGAAAATGGAATATAAAAAAAAATAACAGTATTTGCAAGTGTAAGACATTTGTGTTAGTGTGTGTTCTTGTGTCCATCCAATCATTTTTTCTTGAAGTATATTTTACAGTTCATGAATAAAATTGGACGAAAGAATAAAATTTCTCCCCTGATCACTAGTTGAGTTCCTTAATGCATCTCCCTTAATACATCTCATTTCAGATGTCATAAGCCACACGCCATAATCCTCACATAGAGAAGGCAAAATCCCATTAGTGTTCATAGCAAAAAAAACAAATCCACAATCACCTAAGAGTTTAAGCAAAGCTACTGTCCCAAAGAAAATAGGCCCATTTGAAATGTCAACAAGCGAAATTCCCATCATGAAACGGGTGCAAGATTTGTTGCTAGAATTTATTCCTAAAACTGAGATCCATTTGTGGCTAATTTAAACTAGCATAACCAAAAAGAGAGGTGTTCAAATCACATGGATAGCTAGTGTTCAAAAACTTATTCACACAAAAGATACCATTGAAACAACGAATTGAATCATTATTCTAACACACCAAACTAAAGCAAGAACAAGACCTGAATCCCACAACCTGAATCAGCCACTTTCCACAACCAGTAAATAATGGTAGTAATGCCAATCATAAATTATCTATTTCTCAAAAATCTCAAACCACACTCTCATTAAGGAGGAATTTCTACCAACGCCATTGCCTATATGTTTAAACTAACTAAATGATTTCCCTAGTCATTGGCTCCATCAGATTCAACGGATTAGACCATCAACATAGCAATTGCAAAGGCCAAACGCTTAATTCAAACCTAGACATTTCTCTCAAGCCTTTCATCGAACACCCGTTGGGCATATTTTGAAATGCATACAGAAGACACATCAAAACCAGTATGATCCAATGCTAGATACCTAATGCTATTTAATAAAGAAAATTCCTAGTTTCAATTACTGGGTTACACTATCCTTTATTCCCATCAAGCATTATCAACAACCACCAGAAAATTTTAAATGGATAGCCATGTCGACAAACTTGGAAGGAGCAAGACTCATGGCTTACTTGTTGGAATCACAGCTATCAAAACTTGGTTATCATCCTTCCTTCGAACAGAGAACCTCAAGATCCCTTACTCACTAGTCGAAACTGTAACGTCCGGTTTTTCTTACTATATCTCACATAAACATGTAAGGGATGATGGATATGAGTTAGAAATGATGGTGTTACAGAAACTCCTTAAGCAAGCATGAATAGATAGACTCCTGATTCCTCCTCCTCTCTGCACTCTTGACTTTCTCTTTTTAATCCAAAAAAGAATCCCTTGCTCTTGATGTCTCTATGAACCTCGCATCCCTTCCTCGCACCCTCAGCCTCTCTTAATTTCTCTTGTCTGTCTCTTTTCTTCCCTCCGCACCTTTTTCATACCCCTTTTTTTTATTTTCCCTTCTTTATTCTTTCCCGGCCTCCCTAGTTCTCTCCTCTTGTTTTCCCCTTTTTTGTTCTCCTTTCTCCCTTGCTCCTTTTTCGTGCTCTCTACCTTCTGCCTGTTCGCTGTTTGTGTGTCTCTGTCTCCCCCTCTCCCTTCTCACACTCAATCTCCCCTCAAATCTCCAAAAGGAACCCCCTTTGCTCCTCAGTCTCTCTCAACCTCATGAGCCCTCCTCTCCTCTTTTTTCATTCCTTCTCCCTGCCCCTTTCTTTTTCAATCTCTGACGCTCCTCCTAATCCCTTCCTCTCTGAATCTTGACCCCCTGCTTTCTCGCCAAAAATCATTCCTCCTTTTTCACCATTCTGAGTGTGACCCTCGCCCCTTTTTTCCTTAACGCTACTCTCTCTCATTTTTCCTTTCATCCGTCTTCTCCTCAGCTAGAGAACGGAATAGAGGGGGGACCAAGGAGACCACCGGGTAAGGTTTGCTGCGAGTTGGGCATCTAAATTTGGCCCAAAATCTGACTGCTTCCTTTTTTTTATATTCTGATTGCTTTCTTTTTTTTTTTCTTTTGTGGGCTTCAGAACTTAGGTAGCTTTTAGGCAAGACAAATTGGGATTTGGGCTAAAGGTTTTTGTGTTCTTTTTTTTTATTTTCTCTTTTTTCTTTTTTCTTATTTGATTTGTTTTTAAAATATTGGGTTTTTTCTTGGACCTCCTCCTTTTTGATTTGGGCTTCTGATTATTATTATTTTGAACTTGTTTAAATTGATTGTATTATGTGGGCTTGGGGTTGTATGAGCTTTTTTTTCTCTTTTTTTTTGTGGGTCAACTTTTAGCATACATGGGCTTTGGAATTTAGGCTAGAGGAAGAAGATGTGCTTCTGGTTTTACATTTCATATTGGGCATTTTGTTTCAAGTATAGGAAAATGACGTAGACTTCAAGTTAGGGCCTTTCTTGCTTTTTTCTTTTGTTTATTATTATTATTATTGTTGTTGTTATTATTATTATTATTATTATTCTCTTCTTTTATGGTATTGGGTTATTGTTTTTTTTTTTTTTTGCTATTTTGGGCTGGTGGGTCCTATGGGCCTAAGATAATGGGCTTTGAAATTTGAAGAAAAAAACAGATACCATTTTTTAGTACCTTTTCTTTTTCTTCTCTTTTTTCTTTCTCTTTTCTCTTTATTTGGTTCCATTTTTTCTTGGCTTTTTTTATTTTTATTTTTATTTTTTCTTCTTCTTTTTTCTTATGTATATTTTATCATTTGATTTTTTTGTCATTTTTCTTTTCTTCTCTCTCTTCCTTTTTTTTGTTTTGAAAAAAAATTGAGTTTTGATTCTTTGATTTTTTTTTTTAAATATAACTTTTGATTCTTTCATGATTTTTCCTTATTTTTTATTCTCTTGATTTTTGAAAAATATCATTCTTAATTCTTTCATGATTTTTCTATTTTGATTCTCTTGATTTTGTTTTACTTCTTTTTGATTTTTTTTGTTAGTCTAATTTTATTATTATTTTGAAATATGCTAAGACAAAATACGGTATTCACACATATACACATGGATAACATTATTCAAGAATGTCAAAAACTCTTATTCTCATACATTTGGCTTCATATCCATTACATAAAACATATCTCTATACTTTTACATGTGATTAAGGATTCACAACTCATAAATAACTTATAATGCATACTTTAACATCGAATTACATAAAAAACTATCCTATTGTCAAAGTAATACAAATTACACTCATTGACCTCCACTCTTGCTTCCATGAGCATCACCTAGACAAGATTAGATGGAAAGTGGGTGAGAGTGAGATTCAAAAAATTTTAATAGTTCATTCACCATTTCAAGTAAGCAAAGATGTCAAGTTATCACGTTAAAGAATACAAGCATGCATCAGAAGCTTCCAAGAACCAATTATAAACATATTTCAAGATCACATAACATATCAAGATCAAAATCAAATTCTAGGGGCTTTTGGTCTAACATCACCCTATTATTTGGGACTTTTGTATTAGTCTCACCTATTTTCTAAGAACTTTTGATTTAGTCTCACTCATTCTTGAGACTTTTGGTTGTCTCACCTATCTTTAGGGATTTTTGGCTTACCTCACCCAATCCAAGGGGCTTTTGGCACAACCTTACCCATAAAGAGCAATCTCACATTCCAAATACAATTCAAGAAGTATAATGGTATCAAAGCATCAAACCAATAGCTATATGCATGTCACATAAATCAAACAAATATACAAGCATTAAATGATAATCAAACAACCAATAATGCATACAAAAAATGATGGAGAGCTACATTAGTTCAAGAAACACAATCTTTTCCTTGATTCCTTTAGCCTCTTGGTTCGGCCTCACACACACATACTTGGAGGAGGTTTGATTTTCTTGGCCTAGACACATCAAACAAGATATAAACACATCAATGGAACCATCTCTAGCCTTACATAAAATTTACACAAGGTATTTTTAGCTTATGCCATGCTTATGGTTTCATACAAGGGCATAATGAAGCAACTCATATAACTCATAATCTTGGCTCTAATTTCTCGCTCAATTTAATTCATATGACCCTATTTAAACTCATTAGAGTCATCACCAATTCAATTCAAGGAGCCAAATACTAAGTTGCTTCTTTATGCCTAAAGGAACCTTAAACTTCTAACTTTCAAAATATAATTTTTAAATTCAAACCAATAGTTCCTTTGGTATTTATTACTCATTTCTAGACCACTTCTATCATTGGAATAAAAGAAAACTCTACCTAGGTGCATGGTTTCCCTCTTAACTGAGACTTACATAAGTGTTAGGAGCCTATGGAGTTTTATTGATTTTTCTAGGAAATTTGCCACTTATGAAACTTCTTAGATGTCTTGAGAACTTAAACATGCTCTTACATAATCTAAATCATCATTAGAAAGCTCCATAAATCTCTAGGTGCAACCAAAACCCTAAATGACATAACTTATTATCTATAAGTTCTTTTTGAATCCTAATTGCTCATATGATTCCTCATACTTCAAAACTCCAATTCCTATCAAGTTTGGATCAAAATAAAGTCCCTTACATATAACCCTTATTCTGGCCGAACACATAAAGGGGGAGGAGAGCCATGAAGAAGCAATTTCCTATAGCAAAGCTTACCTTGTTTTCAAGCTTTTCAAGAGAGCTTTTACAAGTTTCCAAGAGTTCTCCCAAATCCTCTCTTCTTTCTACTAAACCAGCCATGAAATAATACCAATTAAATCTCCAAAACCATGAGAAGAGAGAGGAGAAAGAGGAGAAAAATTTTGGCAAAGAAAAAAGCATGAAAAAGTAAGGAATTCTTACACTTTTTACTTGGATTTTCTCTTTCTTCTTTCCCCCACTTGATGCACCCTTCAAGCTTGTTTTGATTCTATTTTTGGACTAGAGGAATGTCTATTAAGAAAATGGAGAAGAGTGGGATGTGATTATAAGGGGTGGAGACTTACTTATAACATTTTTTCAAAATTTCAATTTAGTCCTTCATTTTGGTTTTTTCCATTTGGGCTCATTTCAAATCCTTTTTTAGAACCATCTTTTTAATCATGAAATTTAGGTCTTCTAATTCATAAAATACCCTTAGTTTCACCCAAATTAAATTTAAAACCTTACCAAATTGTTTCATCAAAGTTTTGGTCAACTGACACTCTAAATTGTAAACCGAAAGAGTTTTGATCATTCTAAGGGTTCCTATGGTTTTGAGAGCCTTTGAGAACCCCGAAAAACTTAATTTTCCTATTTAAAACTCCATCCTTTGAGTTTTCTAAAAGTTGCCCAAATTTATGAAAATGCCACTGGTTTCTGTAGCTCTCTGTTTGGCCATTTTAGCTCCAGTTTCAAACTAACCTTAGGCTCTAAACTATATTTTAAGATGTTTTAATTAACATCCTAATCTCATTTAGACTTAATTTTTCTTGTTTTAGGATGTTCCAGTATTAATTTTTCAGGTTCAGTTCAGTTTTTGAATGACCAGTTATTACAAATAATGTGTAATGTTATATACTTCACACGTTTGATTTTCTCGTTTTCCTTATATCCTAGTACACATTTTTTGGATTTGAAATTAAGAGATGACTGTTGTCTTATTGATATTAAAATGGACTACTTATATGATCTTTTAGTTCATGATGGATAAAAATTGTTCATATGTTTCTTCACTAAGATCTTTTTAGAGGAATGCATATATTATGATGCATAAATGGGAGTATATACGTCTATAAAAAATATAAAATAGCTATGATCCATACTAGTAACAAATCTAGAAAAATTTAGTTGATCACCAAAGTTTTTATAGTGGCTGCAATTTTTAAGAATCCATTACAGTTTACCAATTTCATGTGATTGTTTAACCAAGTGGACAAATGTAAGATATTTATGATCACTTAATGTGGCCTTTATAACCACATGATAAGCCTTAATCTACATGAAAAGTAATAAGATGTAAAAGGCCATATGATAACTACATTAACCAGTAATTAAAGATAGTTACTTGGTCAAAGTCATATATTTATATTAAATCTTAGGATTTACATTAACCAAAGTTAATGTATCTTTTGGTTTTTTTCATTGTTATATGTATGAATGGCTGGCTGAGTCATGAAGGCTATATATATGAAGCTCTTGGTCCCTTTCTGCACATATCATCTTGCCATCACTATAGTTTGAGTGACCTTTATTTTGTGCTTATTCTAAAGATCAAGCTCAATCATGGCTCAAGGTATTTGTTTTGTACAACTTTTTTATGTCATATTATTTGGAGGATATAAAGTTATTCTTATTAGCTAAAGATCTAAAAAGATATCTATCTATAACACATATATAGGGCTTAGCTGCTTATTTTGTATATAGAAAAGAATTTGGAGAGTTTTGTATTAATGGAGTTCCATACTTTCACTTTAAAAAAGACATCTATTTGCTATTCCTTTTATTGTAAGATGTAAAAGGATATCTTTTAAGGAGCAGGCAACAATTCCCATGGTAAAGATCAAGCAATTAAGACCCGATGATTTGCAATGCAAGATTAAAGGGTGACATTAAGGGCTTTAAAGGACTGGATGAATCTTAGATTCCACTATTTAGAGAAACATTTTGAAGAAATTGACTTAATTTAGGGTCAAATTCTCTCCAAATTGGGTGTCAAGGCAGGGGGACTGACATGGAACCTTTAATAGAGGAGTTTTTATGGCAAACTAAGTGTCATAAATCCAAACAAAAAGCCCACAAGTCATAAATAGATATATTGAATTCAAGAAGTTATAAATTTTAATTCGGATGGAATTTTAATAAATTTTTTAATTTAATAATATTTTTGAATTTTTTTAAAAAAATTTTATTTAATTAAAAGACATTTTTGTTTCATTAGGTGACCTATTAAAATCATGGTTCTCAAAATTAGATCAGACCGGCTGGTTCGACTGGGAACCAATCCCTAGTCCAGTTCGATTGAGTTGGAAAATCGGCCAATCAAGAACCGGTGAAAACCGGACTGGAAAAACTGCTGTGAACTAGTCTGAATCAATTTTCTTTTTTTAAAAAAAATTTTCTTATATAATAGAATAATTTATCTTAAATAAATTTGACAAATTAAAAATAGAAGATAATAAAAAAGATAAGGGAGTTGAAATATGATTTTTTTTATAAAAAAAAAAGATAATATAAGAGAAATAAAATGTGCATAATTAATTATTTTTTATACTTGCTTTCTATTATGTTCAATTTCCTAATGACATTTCTCTTAAATATCAAGGTACTTAGTTAAAATTATTATTTATTATTTTATTTTTTAATAATAAGTAGAATCTTAATATAATTTAAAAATTTTAAAAATTTAATATTAAATATTCTTAACTTTTAATCATAGATAATTTTTATTTTAAATTAAACATTAATTTTTATAATATTTTAAGAAATATTGAATTAGTAATTAAATATTTAAAATTTACTAATATTTATTTTTATATTAAAATTTTAATACATAAAATTTTTTTTAAATAATAAATTTAATTATTATCGGTTCGATTACGATTCGACCAATGAACTGTAAACCAGTATCTCTATCGATTTAATGATCGGTTCAATTTTAAAAATATTAATTAAAATTAAGTTTTTCTCTCAAGAAATATTGCTTGCCTTTTTTTTTGTCGATTTATTGAATAGTAACTCAAAGTACATGGTGGTTGACTATGTGGGTCAACAATGGAATAGGGCCCACGGGGTGCGTGATTCGAAATTCTGACGTAGAGTTTATGGGTGCCTATGCAAAATGAAATGATGGTCAGAATTTGCAGCCTCCAGCGGGTCAAATTTGCAATTGTCTTTGGTTGGATAGATTTTTTGTGGAGATGCAAGATGCGAAATTAATGAAAAGGCTTGCTGGTCCTACCTTGGAAGAATTGTCATGGCGCTGCAGGAGTATGGTTTCGGTCTTTTTGCTTGGATTCTTACAATCGCTAATTTTGTAGCCGATGGCTTAACAAAACTTCCTACTAGATTACCGGTGACTGTACAAGGATTGTCTGACCCATCTCCTAATGTGGTTCAGGCTATCGTTTTTTATTCAGCAATAAAATTAGGGTGAACTTTTTTATGAAAAGTTGGAAAGCAATTTTTATTATTTGATATTTGAGATCTGGATGATTGTTTTAAAATTTATAATAAATAATATTTACAATTATGCATGTATCTAGAAATATAAAAGTTCGACTTTTTAAAAGTTAAGCTCTTTATGAAAGCAACTGCTCAAGCAGTGGAGTTTTCAGCCATAGGATGGTTTTTTTATTTTTTATTTATGTTTATTTTTTTGTTAATTATTTGTTATTGATATTTTTTGTGTAATATAATGTTAAAAAAATAAATAATTAAAAATATATTGTTAGATATTAAAAGAAATTTGAAAATGAATAGAACCCCTTTTCCTCTAACCCTTAAAAATGCTAAAAAAGTTTCAATGCCTAGATTCAATTTTCATCAACATAGCTAAATTCAAATAAGTAAATTTTACAAATAATCATAAGTTTTGAATATTTTGCCCATTCTAATATGATTTTTAATATTTATTTTTAACATTATATTTCTAATTTTTTAAACTTATATTATACATAAAATATTTGTTATAAACAAATAAAAAATTATATTCATGGATCTCTGAAAATTAAAAGGACATATAGACCTTACCCATAAAATTATCACCGGTTTTCCATTAAAAACAAAACCAAAGTGTGCTAACGAAAAATTGATTCACTGAAATTCAGTTGCGCCTATGGCTACCAAAGAATTTTTTATTTTTAAGATTTAATTCAAATGAACTTTTTTTTTAAAGAATAACATATGAATATAATTTGTTTTAAAAAATGATGAGGTTTATTCAAGTGAGTATATAGTGATTATAATACCATATACTCTATCAAAAATATCTAAACTTTTTTATCAAAAATATATATATCTAAACTTTTTTGTGCATTTAGAATAAATTATCCTCGATTTCTCAAAAAAAAACTTGATTACAAGACTTCTCCTCTATTATAAAAATATACACTGACATTCTTTTAAAGAAAAATAGTAAAAACACCATTAAAAATAAAATTGATTTCTTTTATTCATAATATAACTTATTAGAAAACATATTTCTTTAAATTTTCTTTTATTATTATATATTTTCTATTAAAAATTATAAACTTCGTTTATTTTAAAATTTTATTATAACCAATTAATTTTTATTCCATAGACATGTTATCAATTAAATTAAGTATTTTTATTATTTTCAATTCGTTAATTTAACCAAAAAAAGGAATATTCTCTTTGTTTTCGATATTTTTATCTTATAATTTAAAATTTTTCTAAATTAAAAAATAATTATTTTATATAGATCAAATATATATTAAACATTATATAAGAATACTTCATCGTGTATATTATATATATATATATATATATATATATATTTTTTTTTTTTTTTGTAATAAATATACATCTTATATCTATAGCTAATTATTAAAAAAGTCAAAGGTGGACCTGTACCTGAACCATCATAGAAGACACGGGCACTACCGGCGCTGACAAGGCAATTGCGTATTCGAATGGTGGCCACGGCGAAGCAAGAGAGATAGTCGGCGACAGAGAGGAAACCCAAATCGTCTGCAGTAATTGATATTGCTACATATGGTATAGTAGTCTGTTTCAAACTTTATCTTAGAGGGACTAAAAAATGATATAAAGTATTTAAAAATGGTAATTTGGATACAGTTAAATTTTTAAAGTATAATTTTTTTTATAATTAAAATTTTTGTTCTCTCAATTATTATTTTTAAATATCTTATATCACTTTTTTAGTCTCTACAAAATAAAGCATGAAACAGGTCACTGCACGATTTGCAATAATATCAATTACTACAAACAATGATAGTTGTATATTTGAATGACGGTTACGGAGAAGCAAGCGAGACAGTTAGTGATAGAAAGGGAACCTAGATTGTCTGCAGCAATTGATATTACTATAGATTATGCAATAGCCTAATTTAAGCTTTTTTTAAGGACTAAAAAATTATATATTTAAAAATTATAATTAGAATACAGTTAAATTTTTAAAATATAATTTTTTTATATTAAATTTTTTTTCCTCTCAATTATAATTTTTAGATACCTTATATTACATTTTAAATCCCAACAAAATAAAGTCTAAAACAAACCATTGCACTATTTGTAGTAATATCAATTATTGCAAACAACCTGAGTTCCCTCTCCATCACCAACTGTCAAAAAGGTGCCATCAAGGGTCCACCATAACTAGATTATGAAGGTTAAGAAGAAGAAGAGGGGTTTTAGTTGCAGGTGCAGCAACATGGTGTTTTTTTTCCTTACTTCCAGAAGTGAGAGAGAGAGAAAGAGAGAGAGAGAGAAGATGGAGAATGAACGATGAAGAGGGGATTCTATTTGAGGAATATAAAAAAGTAGGGTGTTTGAAAATAGAAGTGCATGTGAATGAGCCTTTCCAAGTAGTTGAATTAGACCCCACCTATATAATTAACGCGCTTCACCAAATCCATGCCAAAAGTCATCCAAGTCTACCCTCTACGAAAACAATGTTTCTATATAAATAGGACACCACCATGTCACATAAGTAATAGGTTAAAAATATTGAAAAGATGGTAATAGATGCAACTTAACACAATGTAGTTTTAATTGACATTTTGTCAGCTTAACAAATAAAAATGCTTCCTGTTTTTTTAATAATAAAACCCATGTTTTCTTTTTAATTGTGCACTAAGATAAAAGGTATGAAATAAAATGTGCTCTCAATATCTGGCTTATTGATTGTAATATACAAGTAGAAAAAGGAAAAAGGAAGAATTACATTGAAGAACTTAAAGTTGATAATATTTATTTTAAAGGACCTATTATCATTGGGTTTAATTTATTTTACTTAAAATCAGTGACAATTTTACTTAAAACAATAGTAATAGGTTCTTCAGAACAAATATTATAACCTTCAAGTTTCTAAATATAATTTTCCTAAAGAAAAATCTGAGATAAGTACTCACCAAAACTATTTCCTAGCATATATAACTCATTTTTTATACAAGAACGCAGAGTAAACTACTCCATGTTCTTTTTTTTTAATAAATATCTAAATGTGGAGCTAGCTCCATGTCCAATTTTTATTTTTTATTTTTAAATAACTTAACTAACAAGGAGTTATACAATTTGTGTCCAATAATAATTTTTTTTCAATTTCTTAATTTAATTTTTTTAAAAATATTACTTATTTGAATTAAATTATAACTTAATATATTTACTTTTTATAAATTTATTAATTAAATATAATGTAAATTTATATTAGCAAGAAATAAGGAAATAATAATTATATAATAAAATGGTTTTAAAGTATAATTTAATAATATGAAAGTAAAAATAAAGAAATATAAAAATTAAAATATATGAAGAAAAAAAGAAAAAAGTGATTATTAATCATCTATAATGGCTCCCTATTCCAATTAAAGCCTCCCTCTGATTTGTTGTGTGTTGATTATTCTTCCTTTTCTTTTTCATTCTCCTCTTCATCTTCTTCCTCCTCATCTTCTTAGTCTTCTTCGAAAAATACACTTTATGATCTAATTTACAACTTTTGCATGCAACAATCATAATTGTGCTAATTGTTCATTAACAAAGTAACACTCATTTGAGTATCCAATATTGATAAACTTCTTTTTCAATCATTTACTTTTAAATTCTATATTCAAATTGCTCACAATGTATTGCAAACAAAACATGTGATATGCGTAAACTAGTTCCCACCCATTTTATAGGTCCAAGATCGCCATTAATACTCTTGGATGTCGATTAGAAATCAACCAAATGCCTTGCTTGTTTAACATTACTTGTCACCTGAGTTATTAAGAAACCACATCCATGCCTCACGTGTTTCCTCCTCGATAATGGCGAATGTAAGGACACAAATTTCTTACCCTATTTATTAAGCTTGCAATTAACAATATATCCTTGTACTTCATGATCTGTCAATCAGTTTTTCCCTTTGATAGGCAAGTCCTTACCTAACAATTACATCAAACACCATATTCTGGATAATGATGCCTTACATATTTCATTAATAATTGGTACACCCTAAATGTGTGGTGCATACGCACTAAGGAAAGCTTTATCGCATAACTCATTAATTGCTTATTAGGAAACCATATGCTAACATACATTTCTTGCTTGTCATTCAAATCAATTGCCCCTTCTATCTTAAGCATATCAAATTCATTCACACCATTTATGTTAATCTATAGCAGGAAGGAAAATGCTCAATCAGAATACTAGTTTAATAGAGTGGCTGGATCCCTATCAACATTGTCACTGTTGACAACATTGTTTATATATTTATCGGCATTTGGCAGAGTGTCATATTCATCATTGGCATCATATTCATCTATTATATCTTCTGGTGCATCTTGGGGACTTGGAGAGCAAGTATTACATATCAATAGTTTAGACAAACTCATTGAGATAAGTGCTTGACCGGTAGGGTCAAATATTATGAAGTAAAGGTTGGGTCTCAAATGGGTGCACATCTCCTAAGTAGGAGCTAAACAATGAGACTTGTTCATTAGGTCTATTAATTTGACTTGTAGATGGAATCGTCAATGGTTCACATTTGAGTAATCTTCCAAAATACACAGCAAGCAAAGTTGGATTAAGTGAGTGTAGATATTGATATATTAGCTCAAACACAAACTGTCTTAACTTAAGTTATATCTTTTCTGTAATTGCAGCTTTTAACCATTTAAGAGTGATGTTAAGGTTGACTCTTAATAGTTTTCGTCTATCATACACAAACGTTGCCTTCTTATTGTTGTCACAAACTCTTGCATTTACATACATGTATATAATCTCTTTTCTTCTACTCATTGTGATTCCTATCCTAACGTTTGTGTATAGACACATATAAAACTCTTTTATGTTCAATAGATAAATATGAAATAATTATAGTTTTTATTATACAAAACATATTAATATTTAATAAAGTATAATTTTAAATATACATAAGGTAATATAAATAATTAATAATATAAACAATAACATTTTATATTTACCTACAATGTAAAAAAGTTACCTTCACCAAAGACAAACTGAACAAGATATGTTTACATAATCTTTTTAAGCAACAATTAGGTGAAAGTAATTAGTTGAAATAACATTTTCTGTATTAGAAGCAGAAAATATGGTGTGGGACTACAACTATAGCATACCAAAAATGTAAAAATTTGAGCTTCACAAAACACAACTTAAATAAAATAGACTTACATAATCTTCATCAATAAGAGTTATGTTATAAGATTAACAATTTATTCCAACCTACCAACTATTGAAAAATTGAATCAAAAGATCTAAATTCTAATCTAATCAGTAAAATCAATATATTAATACCATCCAAATCAAATGCATAATTGGAAAATTAGGTGAAAAAATGAAAGCAAAATCTCAAAGTGCATGAAAAGATTAAACTGGTTCTAAAAATAGAAACAAAAGGAAAAATTATTAACATAAACCTTATACCTAGCTCTACAATATAAAAACTTGATATGGGTTGATCTAAAAATTTGAATCTAAAAATTTAAGCGAGGCTTGAGGTTTCTTCATTCACGTCGTGTTAGAGAAGACGACTGTTGCAGATATAGCTTTACGTTGAAGAAGCTTTCTGGCATAAGATCATTATGGGTTCGCGTTGTTGATATGGATTTGTGTTGTTTATCTGGGTTCGTGCTGTTAAAGGCAGACAAGTTGGAGAAGACAAGCTGGATATTCAGGGTGGGTTGAACGGAGGGCTGAGATTGGACTGAATGGACGAGCAAGATTAGCTATTGAATTTGACTAATATTTTAAGTCCAACGATGCCATTTTGATGCAGAGCACAGCGTGCTCATTAAGGGTGCTGAGTATACGATCCGCATGCTTGTCAAGTAGGTGATACTTGCACAAGCAAATTATAAAGATGTTTTTTAGAAGTAATATGATAAATTATACAAAATTTTTAAAAATTTATATAACTTAATCTAATTATTCTTATTAATTGAATATCAACACTAAAATTATTACAAGTAAGAACTTTTTAGGTGAAGTATGAGGGGGATTTCTATCTAAATTGGATTTTTTTAATTTTCTTTTTGAAATTGATAAATATAAAATATGTGAGACCCACTTTTTAAAGTGAGTTTTACATATTTAAATAAAATCTATCATTCAAATAGGTCTTACTTCTATACATGTTGTGTCTATTTTTTTTCCAAAATTAACTACATCAATTTTGAAGAAAAATTTAAAAGATTCAAATTAGATTTGTATCCTCTAACAGTATCTATTAGCAGGCATAATGGAAAGAAAATAATGAACAAAAGGAAAGGAAGTTTATTTACATAAATGTTGTAAGTAAGGTTGTTAAATTTATGAGTTTAAATAAACTTGTAAAAAGAAGATAGACTTGTAATCTAAACTTATAAAAGTTTACTTCTATTAATAAATAACCATTAATATATATACACACACACACATATTATATATATTAGTTAAAATACAATATAAAGAATAAATTTGAATTATAATATTTCAAAAGAAATTTATCTTATACAATGAAGAAAAGATAATATTTAGATTAATATGACATATAATGTTTTTATCATTAATAAAAATAAATAATATACATTTCATAATACAAAAACAACTTATATAATAATTGAATTTTACTAAAACAAATATAATATTTACATGATTTTACAAATAATATAATTTAAAATAGTAAATAAATGTTGTTTAAATGTAAAAATTAAAGGAGGAGGATAATAATAATAATAATAATTATTATTATTATTATAATTAACCCCTTTATATTGATCCTTTTATACCATAGTGAAAATGCAAGCCTCATCATGTCAGTCAAAGGAGGTGTCTCTTTCTTTCAAAATTTCATTTAAGGAGAATTATAGATAAGGATGAAAGTTGAAAAAAATTATTTTGTAGGATTTGTTATTTATAGATATCACTACTTTTAGTTAAAGTTAATAATAATTTATTTTAAATTATTATTTTTAATAAAAATTAAAATTAATTTATTCTAAAACAATGATAATAAATCTTGTAAAATAATTTTTTTAACTCTAAATTCTTATTTATAATTATTCTTTTCATTTATGCCATTGCTTATTGCCAACACCTTCCTTCTTGGATCTAGAACTTTTCTTTGCCTTTTTCTCTAATTCCTCTAGTATAAAATTTGGATTATTTAAATTAAAATTTAAATGATCTAATTTTTTATTTTAAAATTAAAATATTGTTTTTAAAATTTATAATTAAAAATTATTTTTATCATATGTTTTATCTTATTCAAAAAAATTATTTTTAAAATTTCCAAAAATTAAATAAATCTAAACCACTCAAATTAATTTAAATGATTCAGATTTTTTACTGCAAAAATTATGGAAGACGCCACTGCAAGGATCTATTTCATTCCCTCTTGGTCGTTTCTTTCCTTCAAATTTCCATTGGGCCTAATTGAAGTGAGAAGCAACCGAGACATGCTTTGTTCATCCAAAATTTTCTAACTTCTCATCCTTTCTTGAAGCTTCTATTTACCTTTCCCCTAGCTACTTCCTTATGAGTGTTGGCAGCAAAGGGTTTTTTATTAGGTGAACTCTCACACCCAAGTTTCAGCCTCTTCCCCCTTGTTCTTTAATGCTCATTTAGCTATGAAATTATCCACCTAATGTGCATTGATTTTTTTGCTTTTATTTATTCTACTTTAATAGCTTGCTTTGCTCCCATACTTGTGTTTTTGAGTTAGGTTAGCTCTTGTTGTTTCAGCTGCACTCTTCTTAGGTAGAAGCTCCTTCTCACAGGCGCAATGGCGAAGACTCAGTGTACAGCAAGCTGAGCAGGGTATTTGTGCATTTTGTGTAATAAAATGTGGGGTTCTTTGTCTTTTAGGCTAGACCTACTAATAAAATAGAGGCTGGACCAAATCACAAGAAAAATTTGCCCCCTTCTGTGGTAGATTCTGTAATACCATCATTTCTAACTCATACCCATCATTCCTTACATGCTCATGTGACAGATTCCAAATCGTTAAAATTGCAGATAAACTCACTATTTCACCTACGAGAAATTCTTCTGTGCTCCAAGTACACCACGTCAGCACAACTTTGACCAACCAAAATGCTACATCTCAAACTAGATGGGTCCCATATTTTTTTATCAATTGCTTTACTCTCCTCTCCTCTCTCCCCTAACCAGAACCCGTCCTGTGTCTCTTTCATTTTAAACCTTTTTCTCCCACTCAGCTAATAACCCACCCTGCCTTTCTCTTTCTCTTTCTTGCAAGTGTCGAAGACTCTTTGGTAGCCATGGAAAATGAGTTATGAGAGATTGAGCGTAGCATCGTGGAAAGATTGAGTCCAGGAGTCCGAAGTTCCAAATAATTTGCTGAGCAAAGGTGGACTGCTCGACATTTAACCATTCCATAGTGACTCCAAAAGCGATTATATTTTAGTTGAGGGACGAAATTTGGTAACTTCTGAAACTTATGTGTTGCTTTGTCTTCTGCCTTCTCTTCTTTCATCAATCAACAATCTTTTTCTAGCTCTTATTCCAATGTTCGAACTCCCTTTCCCAGCTTCATCTTCACACTACACTCTGAATTCCTTCAACTCGTTTAACTTCTGGTAATACTCATGTGCATTTTGTCTTCCCTATTTTCAATTTTTTAAGTGCAATGGACTACTAATTTTGCATTCCCAACTTTGTCTCTTCCCAGCTTTGTCTTCTCTTGTATTGCACTATTTGCAAAATTCAACATGTCATAGCTTTCATTCAGTGTGCTTGTTACAAAGTGCTAAGTAGGGTGCAACTTCTTATATAGCATGGATGATATTGAGATTTTTTGAGATTTTGAGATGAATTTTAAGATATTTTATTTGTTAAATTTACTATCATAATGAGATGAATGGCTTGAAATCTTCAATTTTAGAATCTCTATACTGTCATGTTAATGGTTATTACTATATATGTAGATACCCCACAAAAAGAGTGCAGCTTCTTATAGCATGGATGATGGTGGTGATTCACACGTGATGAAGGAAACAAAGCATGACACAGCTGAAAAAGAAAAATCTATGAGTGTGGAAACAAGTTTTGAAATTAAAGATATTTACTTAGGGCAAGTGGTTAATGGTGAAAGTGAAGCATATGCCCTATATTCAGAGTGTGGGTATCGCTTGGGTTTTTCTGGAAGAAAATGCAAACAAACTTATTTTGCTAGAACTAATAAAATTCATACGAAAGAATATGTGTGCTTAAAGGAGGGATCCAAAGATTTTGAAAAAAGTAGTGGTGGGTCATTTAGTAAACTAAATACATGGACATAGTGCTAAGTAATGGTTCAATTTTCTGGTGAAATAGATAGGTTGTGGAAGATCACTAAATTGATAACTGAGCATAATCACGAGCTTGTAAAGCCAGAGTACAGACACCTAATACGTTTTGCAAGGAACATTCCTATTGCTAAGGCTAATCTTGTTAGTTCTATAGTCAATGCTGGAATTAGAACTACGGATGTGTGTAGTTATTTGGGTGAAGAAACTCATGGCTTTGATAAGATTGGATTTTCCAAAAAGGATTGCTATAATTATGTCAACAACCAAAAGCGTAAATTAATCGAAGGTGGGGATGGTCAAAGTTTGGTTAATCATCTACAGAGCCAACAAGCCAAAGATCCTATGTTTTATTATAGTGTGCAATTTGATGAAGAATTACGTTTGACAAATGTCTTTTGGAGGGATGGGATATCACAGGTTGACTATAATTGTTTTAAGGATGGAGTAATTTTTTACACTACTTATCATACAAATAAGTATGAATTAATTTGTGATCCTTTGTTAGGATAAATCATCATTGGCAAAATGTAATGTTTAGTTATACTTTTTGAATGAATGAATCGGCTGAGTCATTTGAATGGTTGTCAGGTTAATTTTTACAAGTCATGAAAAATCAAGCTCCAAAAACTATTGTCATTGATCAAGACATTGTCATGGCTAAAGCAATTCAAAAAGTACTTCCTAATACTAGGCATCACTTATGCTTATGGCATATATCTAAAAATGCTCCTTCTCATTTAGGGTCTCTTAAATTTAACTGTGGGTTTCAATCATTATTTTAAAAGTGCATGAAAGAATGTGACTCAGAAGAAGAATTTCAAATCACATGGGATACAATGATTGCTAAATATAACCTCCATGAACGTAGTTGGCTAAACAACATGTATAAAATTTGACATAAATGGTCAACTGCTTTTGGTAAAGATATATTCTTTGCAAGTATCAAGGTCTCTCAAAGGAGTAAGAGCACTAATAGTGTTTTGGGTGACATATCCCCTAAAAAAAACTACCTTAACATAATTTTTCCTAGCTTTTGAGAAGATGGTAGGAAGATGGAGAATTTCTAAAGCTGAGGAAGATTTTTGCAATAGTCAAAATGTTTCCTCTTGTACCATCAAGAAGATTGGCACATTGCTTCATGCATTTGATGTTTATACTCATAAAATTTACAAGATGTTTGAGAAAGACTATTTGGATGGAATGGAAATCCTATTCCAAGAAGTGAGAAGACAAGGAGATATTTTTCATTATAAGGTGTGGGTGGAAGGAAAAGATTCAAAGAAGTGAGTTGTGCAATTTGATTCCTCTAATGAAGATGTTACTTGTAGTTGTAAAAAACTGAGTCAATGAAAATTCTTTGTTCACATGCATTGAGAGTTTATAATATCAAATGTGTGACAAGAGTACCAAACAAATACTTTTTAAAATAGTGGTCCAAGAATGCAAAGTTCATTAAATGTGGTGTTGATGGGAAAAATACATTGCACGATGACACTAGTGAAGATCCAAAAATTATGTATCGCAATTCTATTATGCAGACCTAACAAGATCACAAGGAGACTCAAGATCTTATGTGGGATGTTATTAAACATGGGTCTCAACAAGTTCAAAATTGTCTACATAAATTGACCTTGATTGCAAGTACCACTGTTGAATAGGAAAAGGAGATTTATTCTACTAAAAAAGATCAAGTTAAAGAAGTAGGACAAATTCTTGACCTTCATAAAGCAAAGACAAAAGGGAAGTGTAATGGTTGAAAGAAAAGCCACTTTGAAAAGCAAAAAAAAACCAAGTAAGAAGGAATTTTTTATAGGCATTTACTTTTATCTATTACAATGATCTTTCTATGATATCAAATTCTTTTATAGGAAAACAACAAAAAGTGGATAATGTTGTTGCAACTACACTAAGCCCTATTTCCATTTCACAAAGATTTGGTTATGCATATCCATTTGTAAGTTCATGTGTAGTTATAAAATCTCTAAATATGATGATAAATGTCTGTGTTTATATGAATCTATTTAGTTTAATTGTGGCTAATATTATAAGTCAATTCTACTTAATTTATTCAACCATGTTATTCTATGATCCCATAACAATTTTATTGTGACACTTGGAGTACAACAAGTAGTCCTGTTGTTCCTGCTACTAGCACATTACACATGATGGACAATGGCAACTATTTGAGTCAGGTAAAATTTAAATATTAATATAAATTGAGTTGATAGGATTGCTTCTTTATCTATAAGTTAAAATTACAAGGATTATTCTCAAACTTATTTCAATGGCTTTTGTAGAAACCAAGTTCAAGTAATGGGAGACCTTTAAATGCCTATTCATAAGATTAAAGTTTGAAATGCACTAGTGTTATTGATGTGTGACATGAGATGTCAATTTTTTGTACATGGCTCAATGATAAGTATATAGCCATCTCTTTTGTATATGGCTCAATGATAGGAATATGGCTATCTCTTTTGTATATGGATCAATAATAGGTATATGACTTTTTCTTTTGTATATGGCTCAATCATAGGTACATGGCCATCCTTTTTGTATATGGCTATATCATTTTTTGTATATCAGAACATTATTTTGTGTATTAGAATACCAACTTTGTATATGGCCATCTTCTTTATGTATTATTTGTAGAAAATTGAAAATGGTTCTAAAACTCTTTGAAATTCTCTAAAATTTGTCTTTAGAATTTGCCTCTGAAACTCTCTTTGTTGAGAATGGATTTTGGAACCAGAAACTGGTACTGGTTTAGTCTAAAACCAAGTTCTAATTAACAAGAACTCCAGCAACTTAGCAACAATAAAACTAGTTCTGGTTTAGTCAAGACATAGGTTTTGATTCAGTAAAACTAGTTCTGCTTTAGTCAAGACATAGGTTTTGGTTTTACATTGAACCAAAACCTAGTTCTGCACTAAACAAGATTTGGTTCACTGGTTTTGCACAAAACCATAGACTAGGTCTAGACTAAAACCTGCCATAACATAATTTTAAGACGAGGGTATAATATCAACATGATTAGAAGATGCAATGATACAACTGAATAGAATTTTACAAATTCAATGATACAAACTTCATTCAATGATATAATTCAATGTTACAAATAAATATTGTACTTAATCAATGATACAATTGAATGGAATTTTACAAATTCAATGATGTAGATTTGATTCAATGATATAATTTAATGTAATTTTACAAATTCAATAGTTGAATCCCTTCCTTTTCTATACAAAGTGTTTCTTTTCCAATAGTTCAAACATGCTTCCATCATGAATCAGCTCAAATTGTGCTCTTTTTTTCTTTCCAACAAACCATTCTTGTCTTTGCCAAGGCCATATAAGAGATTCCATTCTTGAACATAATCTTTCCTTTCCTTTAGGAAGAAAGACATAGACTTTGGAACAATGCAAATGGTGCAAGTAAAAAGCTAGAGAATAGCCCAAGTGCCAACCAACCCTCTATTGGAACCATCCTCTCTAAGAATAACCTCTATGGAAGATATAACTTGTTGCGCAGCTGGTGGTGAAATTGAAGTAGCATAATAGTGAGTAGGGCAAGTGCACTTCAAGTATTGGATAAACTCCTAATAGTATATCCAAATATTCAACAATAGAATTAGACTTCAAATAATTGACATACTCAAGATTTAATAGCATAGTGATCAAAACTATCATATAACAATATGAAACACTAATCTAAAAGAAAAATAACTTTTAAAACTTGGGTTATGAGTAACACCAATAGCACAATAATACTACTTCTGTTGCATGAAATGAAATGAGTAGTTCTAAGCTTCCTCACATCCTAAACCCTTCTCTTCTATACATTTTTCTCTTTTGATACAACTAAAGCACATTGACATTTAAATATAAAAGTTGCAAACTTTAGACCGTGCAATATAAACCCCACATGATCCAAATGACTTAGTGAATCTCCCCATCATGGAATGGGAAAAACAAGCAACCAGAGAATACATGTAAAAATGTAAAAAATATTTAGCTAGAGTTAGGAAAGTGTGAAAGTGAAAACAATAAAGTTTCTTCTTGAATAAATCATTTACTGAAAATTTCAATCAGTAGCAACACTAGTCTACATATTTACTGATCCTGATCAATAATAATTGATAACTCAATAATTAAATTATGCATTCTTAGAAATTTTGCTGGCACATCATTACATATAAACCCCACATGATCCAAATGACTTAGTGAATGTCCCCATCATGATGTCAACATCAATAGTATCCACACCTAAGAGCTCATAGATACCTCTTCCTGTCTTACCAAATGCTATGGGCCTCATCCAAATATGTATATGCCTATAAAATAATCAAAAGATTCAAAAAGAAAAACTAAATGAATAAGGAAAATTCATCGAATTCATCTGTAAGTTCAAACAATCATGAAAGCTAATGAAAGGAGCAGAATCGAAACTTGGGTAGAAGGAAATCAGGCAGATCAACCAGAGAAAGGAAGGGCCAACTGCGACAGGCAATTTGCTTCATCTTTCTAAACATCTTCTAACCACCCTCCATCAAAAATGGCATTAATTAGCTAGATTTGGAAATGGCACTGGACCCTGTTGCTTTATGCTAAAACACAGACTTCGAGAGAGATAAGGTAAGCAGTTTCTTGAGAGAGACTTCCCCTTATACTCCAGTGGTAGCCAAATCCATTAGTGGGATTCTAAACTCCATCGATGGCGTATTGCAGGAGGGAAGGATGTGCAACTGAGTGAGAGAGAAAGGGCACCAAGAAAGAGATGCGAGATAGGTTCTGGTTGGGGGAGAGAGGAGAGGCGAGTAAATCAATTGATAAAAAATGTGGGACCCATCTAGTCTGAGATGTAGTATTTTGGTTGGTCAGAGTTGTGTTGACGTGATGCACTTGGAGCACAGAAGAATTTCTTTCCACCTATTTCATGCCATTCCATTAGCTTACGATCTCCTATGCATTTTAGCTTAAAATCCCTTCCTTGGAACACTAAAACATCCGATTTTATAAGTTAAAACTTATTTTTAACAATACTTTTAGGAAAAATTATTTAAAGATTCTAACTTTACAAAATTTCAAATGAAGAGCTTTGAAGATTTAAATTATTCCTAGGCTTAAAGGATTTTAATTGTCATTAATGGATAAAAATATCTTAAAATATTTTCTCCCAAAAGGGTCTTCTTTAGACTTTGTAGAGGTAGAAAGAATTTTAAAATTATTACTAGAGGCTTTTAGGTATTTTATCATTCTGCTTCTCCACTTTGATGAAACTTATGTATATAAGATAAGAAAGTCATTATCCAAATTTCTTAGAGCTATAAGAAATTTTTAGGATTAGTGTAGCTTAAGAACGTTATAACTTATATTTTTTAAAGTTATAAAAGAATTTTATTGTTATTATTACTAAATTTTAAGTGTTTTTATTATAAGGGTATTTTTATCTACTCATGACAAAATTAAGGTTTTTTAGACCTTGAAAATAATTTAAGTTCTTTAAGATTTTCTTTTGTAAATTTTGTAAGATTGGGGTTCTTGATGTAATTTTTTCATTTTTTACTATATTTAACTATTTATATATATATATTGATAGCAACTATTTATATTCTATATGGTTCTTCTTGGCTAAAATATTGTATTTTCACTATATGTTTTGGTTGTTTTTGAAATGTGAACATAGATGAATATTTTTTATTAAATTGAGAAGATAAATTAACTGAAATACACATAAATTGAGTAGACACTACTTAATTGAAATATTAAAATACTCAATTTATGATATTTTTTTATTTTAATATGATTATAAATTAGCATTGATAATCAAAACAAGATTTACATTTGAAGACAAAAGAAGTAATAATTAATATCCATATCATATATATACTTTTTTGTTACAAAATCTTATTATCTAAAATACATAGAACTAATTTTAAATATATATAATTTTTTTAGTATTTTATACGTAACACTATATAAAATTTCATATAATTAATATGATAAATTTATGTAAGATTTTTTTGCATATTTACTGTAACACCATAATATCTTAACTCCAATTCATCTCCCTCTAGGCTCGATTCCATATGATTTCCAAAGAAACTGACCAAAACCGTAGTATTTTATAACTTTAAGTTAGGGTCTAACCGGTCATATTTTGCCCTGTGGGTCCCGTGAACCCATCATTCACATCCTCTACTCAATTACCATTTATAAGACTTGTACATAGCCTCAAACAACTCATAAACCACGGGTATGAAGCCAAAAACCAAGAAAATGCAATTTCTCAAATGAGCCCAAAAGTCAGATTTTTGGTTCTAACTTTAGAAAATCATAACTAATTCTAGAAAAATGAAAATCAAGCAAATCATAGCTCTCTGGAATTTTTTGGATGTTAAATTTACACTAAAAATGAATCCCAACCACAATCTCAGCGTTTGGACCATCTTTGACATCGAAAAGGAGACAGATGTCCGGCTGTCCCGGATACTGGTGCAGCTTACTGTCATGAACTTTGAAAATTCGTAATTAATTCCACAAAAAACCAATTGGGGCAAATATACCAATTTGGAAAGTTACATATGTTAACTAGAGGAAAAAAATAAGTCCAGATCAGTTCAAGAGCTCTTGGACCTCGAAAACTGATGGAACAGTAACAAAGGTCAGAAATCTTCCCTGATGCTGATACAGAACTCCAGCAAGTCGTTTCTCTCTCTACAGACCTCCAATTGAGGTGCTTCTAGTTGGTATAGATCACTGTGGATATCTAGTTTACGTTCATAAAATTTCATGACAATTGGACATCATTTGGTCCATGAATGACATTGATTCATTTTCAGACTAATTGCACCATATCATGACCAAAACCATTAAAATTTCCAACTTCAAAAATTCATCAAATATTCCCTAGACCTCCAAATATTACCCACTTTGGCTTCTCAAGAAGCTCTAAATAGACTCTAGGGGCATGCCAAATTTCATATCAAGAAGAGCTCATTTGGTCATACTTTGATGGATCTCACAAAATTAGCGGTTTTGGCACCCACAATGGTTCATAATGGGTCCAAATGGCCTCCCACATGCTCTAACATCTCTTGGGCAAGTTTGAAAGTACAAACATAGCATATATAAATATCCCAAATGATCCAAGTTATCATACATTTCAAAATCACTTTGCTACGGAACAAAATGTACTATTTCATATAAGCCACAAAAAGGCAAAATTTCACATTCTCATTACTTTAGCTCTTTACATCGTTTATACATCATCTATACATGTGTTTACATTGGCTCATATATATACATCTCAAAAATGATAGGTGCATATTCATTTCGGCACCTCTTTACAACAAAAGAACTACACATTTCTCTAAGCATTCTCAACTAGACTTATTGGTGTGCACTTGCTTCTCCTTGAGCTCCACCTAAGATGTTAAGATGGGAGAGGGAAGGGGGTGAGATTCAGGGAATCTCAATAGCTCATACTCATTCAAGAAGCAATCAAGATATATAAACCAGTCAAAGCATGCAAACAAATCACAATGACACAACATATGTGTTTCATGCCATGTTATCATATCCATGCCAAGAATAGGCTCTAGGGACTTTCGGTCTAGCCTCACTCGAGCTTTGGGACTTTTGGATTGGCCTCACCCTTGGTTTAGGGACTTTTGGCTCCACCTCACCCATCTCAAGGGACTTTCGGCACCACTTCACCCGAGCAATTTCCACAATTCATATCATAAACATATTGGTACCAATGCATCAAGGCAACATCAATGGCATATCTCATCATACAAGCACATACACAAGCATACAATAACTATTACACATCCAAGAATGCAACAAGAAAGAGTAGAGAGCTACCTTATCGGCTAATATAAGCCTTCCCTTTCAATTTCTCTTCTCCCTTCGTGATTTCACACTCACAACTAGATAGAGTTCCTTCCTTTGAGCCTAAGCACAACAAAGAGCATGGGATTATTCTCTCATAACTCAAATAAGTACTCACAAAGCTAAAGGGACTCTTCATCGAAGCAAACTCCTACTACTCATGTAAGAAACTAGGGATTCTCTCTCTAGAATTCTACTCACTCTCCTTCCTCTCTCAAGCTCTCAAAAAGGAAAGCAAAGAAGAAGAAATGAAGCTACATGAGCTCTAGCCTTCTTCAAGAGTGGTTTTCCACTTTCTCTCTTCTGAACCAGACCCAAATCAACTACTAAAGCATAGAAAGAGAGGGAAAATGGGAGAAGAATACCATGCTAAGGAGAAAAGTTATGGAAATCTCAAGATTGCTTACCTCTTTGCTTGTTCTCCTTCCTTCTCTAGGTCTCTCTCTCTCTCTACAGCCCTTTTCTCTCTCTTAGTCGAAGCTTAGGTCGGTTTACAGAGAAAGGAAGAGTTTGGAAGTTTTAAAAGGTCAAAATCTCTCTTTTTACGCTTTTCTGGACTAACCCTCGCTATAGCGAGCCATAACCCTTGTTACGGCGAGCTCATGTCAGTCCCAGACATCTGCCTTCACTATAGTGTACGCTACGGCGAGCAACGCTCTGGTTTTTGTATGGGATACCCGCACTCGCTATAGCTATAACCATTTTCGCTATAGGTAGAAGCATTTTCGCTATAGCGAGAAGGCACTCTCGCTGTAACTAGGCTATAGCGAACAAATACATTCGCTATAGTTAGGCTATAGCTAGTAGACTTAAAAAATTTTCAGCCTTCGAAAATTTTTAGCTTTTTCTTTTCTTTTCCTTTTCTTTTATCTTTTCTTTCCTTTTATTTTTCTGGTTGTTACATTTACTATTAAGTTTTTAATTAAAATATGATATATAAAAGATATTTAAAAAAATATAATTACGTAATACTTATATTCTTTTTAGATAACTCAATACTAATTTTAAAAATATAGATAAGTGTAATCCTAATTGATTTGCTATATATCTTGATTATCCTACGATTTCATCATCTAAGTTTTTTGGTAACATGTTTTTTTGAAACACAGTTTTGTCTTTTTCGTATTTAGTATATTATGCGAATAGATACCCCATAATATTAATAATTATTTATATATGTTATTTATGGTGACAGCTTTTCATCAAAATGACGTAGATTATATGTGAATTCGTTAGTGGATGAAAAAATGAAATAAAATAAATATATAAAAAGTACAATTATGTTTTGTTTTGGCCACTGGGTAAAATAAGCATAGATAGACGTTAGAATATTTAATTCCTTACCATCTCTTCTCCTTTCCTTATTTATTTTGAGTCAACTATTATTTGTGTCCTTTAATTAATTAATTTATTTTAGTTTAATCTCTTAATTTTTAATTCATGTAATTTTTTTATTATATCCAACATAATTTTGAGTTACTTAAAAAAATGGAAATCACTTTCAAATACTAAAAAAGATTAAGAGGTCATTTTAAAATATAAAATAAATTTAAGGAATAAATATGATATAAATTAATAGTATTTTTAAAACTGATCAATTATTAAATTAATGAAAATACTAGTTTATGATTCACTAATTTAGTTGTGGTTAAAGTAGTAATAATTAAATAGATAATATATATCAATTTTATATTAAAAAATAGTATAATATATAATAACAAACAAATATTAATAAATTTTAAATTTTTTATTATTTATAAAATTTTAATTCACAATATATATGACAAAATAAAATTCAAATTTTGTAAAAAAATTTTCATTAGTAAAAGGATTTATTTTTTACTTTTTATTATGCAAAAGAATTTAAATTTATTGTAATATTTATAACAGGAAAAAAATTCCCACCCACTAAACTTTGTACATTAATTAACATTCTAATCTCATTTAGACTTAATTTTTCTTGTTTTAGGATGTTTCAGTATTAATTTATCAGGTTCAGTTTAGTTTTTAAATAACCAGTTATTACAAATAGTGTGTAATGTTATATACTTTACACATTTGATTTTCTCGTTTTCCTTATATCCTAGTACACATTTTTTGGAATTGAAATTAAGAGATGACTGTTGTCATATTGATATTAAAATGGACTACTTATATGATCTTTTAGTTCATGATGGATAAAAATTGTTCATATATTTCTTCACTAAGATCTTTTTAGAGGAATGCATATATTATGATGCATAAATGGGATTATATATGTCTATAACAAATATAAAACAACTATGATCCATACTAGTAACAAATCTAGAAAAATGTAGTTGATCACCAAAGTTTTTATAGTGGCTGCAATTTTTAAGAATCCATTATAGTTTACCAATTTCATGTGATTGTTTAACGAAGTGGACAAATGTAAGATATTTATGATCACTTAATGTGGCCTCTATAACCACATGATAAGCCTTAATCTGCATGAAAAGTAATAAGATGTAAAAGGCCATATGATAACTACATTAACCAGTAATTAAAGATAGTTACTTGGTCAAAGTCATATATTTATATTAAATCTTAGGATTTACATTAACCAAAGTTAATGTATCTTTTGGTATTTTTCATGGTTATATGTATGAATGGCTAGCTGAGTCATGAAGGCTATATATATGAAGCTCTTGGTCCCTTTCTTCACATATCATCTTGCCATCACTATAGTTTGAGTGACCTTTATTTTGTGCTTATTCTAGAGATCAAGCTCAATCATGGCTCAAGGTATTCGTTTTGTACAACTTTTTTATGTCATATTATTTGGAGGATATAAAGTTATTCTTATTAGCTAAAGATCTAAAAATAAATCTATCTATAACACATATATAGGGCTTAGCTGCTTATTTTGTATTTAGAAAAGAATTTGGAGAGTTTTGTATTAATGGAGTTCCATACTTTCACTTAAAAAAAGGCATCTATTTGCTATTCCTTTTATTGTAAGATGTAGAAGGATATCTTTTAGGGAGCAAGCAACAATTCCCATGGTAAAGATCAAGCAATTAAGACCCCATGATTTGCAATGCAAGATTAAAGGGTGACATCAAGGGTGTTAAAGGACTGGATGAATCTTAGATTCCACTATTTAGAGAAACATTTTGAAGAAATTGACTTAGTTCAGGGTCAAATTCTCTCCAAATTGGGTGTGGAGGCAGGGGGACTGATGTGGAACCTTTAATAGAGGAGTTTTTATGGCAAACTAAGTGTCATAAATCCAAACAAAAAGCCCACAAGTCATAAATAGATATACTGAATTCAAAAAGTTATAAATTTTAATTCGGATGGAATTCTAATAATTTTTTTAATTTAATAATATTTTGTAATTTTTTTATTTAATTAAAAGACTTTTTTGTTTCATTAGATGACCTATTAAAATTAAGTTTTTCTCCCAAGAAATATTGCTTGCCTTTTTTTTAATCGATTTATTGAATAGTAACTCAAAGTACACGGTGGTTGACTATGTGGGTCAACAATGGAATAGGGCCCATGGGGTGCGTGATTCGAAATTCTGACGTAGAGTTTATGGGTGCCTATGCAAAATGAAATGATGGTCAGAATTTGCAGCCTCTAGCGGGTCAAATTTGCAATTGTCTTTGGTTCGATAGATTTTTTGTGGAGATGCAAGATGCGAAATTAATTTGAAAAGGCTTGCTGGTCCTACCTTGGAAGAATTGTCAAGGCGCTGCAGGAGTATGGTGTCGGCCTTTTTGCTTGGATTCTTACAATCGCTAATTTTGTAGCCGATGGCTTAACAAAACTTGCTACTAGATTACCGGTGACTGTACATGGATTGTCTGACCCATCTCCTAATGTGGTTCAGGCTATCGTTTTTTATTCAGCAATAAAATTAGGGTGAACTTTTTTATGAAAAGTTGGAAAGCAATTTTTATTATTTGATATTTGAGATCTGGATGATTGTTTTAAAATTCATAATAAATAATAATATTTACAATTATGCATGTATCTAGAAATATAAAAGTTCGACTTTTTAAAAGTTAAGCTCTTTATGAAAGCAACTGCTCAAGCAGTTGAGTTTTCAGCCATAGGATGATTTTTTATTTTTTATTTATGTTTATTTTTTTGTTAATTATTTGTTATTGATATTTTATGTGTAATATAATGTTAAAAAATAAATAATTAAAAATATATTGTTAGATATTAAAAGAAATTTGAAAATGAATAGAACCCCTTTTCCTCTAACCCTTAAAAATGCTAAAAAAGTTTCAATGCCTAGATTCAATTTTCATCAACATAGCTAAATTCAAATAATTAAATTTTACAAACAATCATAAGTTTTGAATATTTTGCCCATTCTAATATGATTTTTAATATTTATTTTTAACATTATATTTCTAATTATTTAAACTTATATTATACATAAAATATTTGTTATAAATAAATAAAAAAATTATATTCATGGATCTCTGAAAATTAAAAGGACATATAGACCTTACCCATAAAATTATCACCGGTTTTCTATTAAAAACAAAACCAAAGTGTGCTAACGAAAAATTGATTCACTGAAATTCAGTTGCGCCTATGGCTACCAAAGAATTTTTTATTTTTAAGATTTAATTCAAATGAACTTTTTTTTTTTTAAAGAATAACATATGAATTTAATTTGTTTTAAAAAATGATGAGGTTTATTCAAGTGAGTATATAGTGATTATAATACCATATACTCTATCAAAAATATCTAAACTTTTTTATCAAAAATATATATATCTAAACTTTTTTTTGCATTTAGAATAAATTATCCTCGATTTCTCAAAAAAAAAACTTGATTACAAGACTTTTCCTCTATTATAAAAATATACACTGACATTCTTTTAAAGAAAAATAGTAAAATACCATTAAAAATAAAATTGATTTCTTTTATTCATAATATAACTTATTAGAAAATATATTTTTTTAAATTTTCTTTTATTATTATATTTTTCTATTAAAAATTATAAACTTCATTTATTTTAAAATTTTATTATAACCAATTAATTTTTATTCCATAGACATGTTATCAATGAAATTAAGTATTTTTATTATTTTCAATTGGTTAATTCAACCAAAAAAAAGGAACGTGCTCTTTGTTTTCGATATTTTTATCTTATAATTTAAAATTTTTTTAAATTAAAAAAATAATTATTTTATATTGATCAAATATATATTAAATATTATATAAGAATACTTCTTCGTGTATATTATATATACATTTGTAATAAATATACATCTTATATCTATAGCCAATTATTAAAAAAGTCAAAGGTGGACTTGTACTTGAACCGTCATAGAAGACACGGGCACTACTGGCGCTGACAAGGCAATTGCGTATTCGAATGGTGGCCAGGCGAAGCAAGAGAGATAGTCGGCGACAGAGAGGAAACCCAAATCGTCTGCAGTAATTGATATTGCTACAGATGGCATAATAGTCTGTTTCAAACTTTATCTTGTAGAGATTAAAAATTATATAAAGTATTTAAAAATGGTAATTAGGATACAGTTAAATTTTTAAAGTATAATTTTTTTTATAATTAAATTTTTTGTTCTCTCAATTATCATTTTTAAATACTTTATATACTTTTTTAATCTCTAAAAAATAAAGCATGAAACAGGTCACTGTATTATTTGTAATAATATCAATTACTATAAACAATTTGGTTTTCTCTCTATTACTAGTTGTCTCGCTTGTTTCTCCGTAACCGTCATTCAAATACACATCTACGCGTGTAGATGTGTATTTGAATGATGGTTACGGAGAAGCAAACGAGACAGCTGGTAATGATAATAGAGAAAGAACATTGATTTAATTGCTACAAAGGATATTATTATAAATTATGTAATAGCCTATTTTAGATTTTTTTTAAGGACTAAAAAATTATGTATTTAAAAATTATAATTAGGATACAATTAAATTTTTAAAGTATAATTTTTTTTATATTAAAATTTTTACCCTCTCAATTATAATTTTTAGATACCTTATATCACTTTTTCAATCCCAAAAACATAAAGTTTAAAACAAACCATTGCACTATTTGTAGTAATATCAATTATTGCAAACAATCTGAGTTCCCTCTCCATCACCAATTGTCTCGCTTACTTCTCCATAACCACCATTCAAATACACAACTACTCCATCGGAGAAGCAAGCGAGGCGGTGTATTTGAAAAAGGTGCCATAAAGGGTCCACCATAAACTAGATTATGAAGGTTAAGAAGAAGAAGAAGAAGAGGGGTTTTAGTTGCAGGTGCAGCAACATGGTGTTTTTTTTTTTACTTGCAGAAGTGAGAGAGAGAGAGAGAGAGAAGATGGAGAATGAACGATGAAGAGGGGATTCTATTTGGGGAGTATAAAAAAGTAGGGTGTTTGAAAATAGAAATACATGTGAATGATTAGCCTTCCCAAGTAGTTGAATTAGACCCCACCTATGTAATTAATGCGCTTCACCAAATCCATGGCAAAAGTCTTCCAAGTCCACCCTCTATGAAAACAATGTTTTTATATAAATTGGACACCACCAAGTCACATAAGTAATAGGTTGAAAATATTGAACAGACGGTAGTAGATGCAACTTAACACAATGTAGTCTTAGTTGACATTTGGTCAACTTAACAAATAAATTTTTTTTTTAATAATAAAACCCATGTTTTCCTTTTTATTGTGCACTAAGATAAAAGGTATGAAATAAAATGTGCTCTCAATATCTAGCTTATTGATTATATACAAGTAGAAAAAAGAAAAATGGAGAATTATATTGAAGGATTTGAAGTTGATAATATTTATTTTAAAAGACCTGTTACTATTGGGTTTAACTTGTTTTACTTAAAGTCAGTAGTAATTTTACTTAAAACAATAGTAATAGGTCCTTCAAAACAAATATTATAGTTTTCAAGTCTCTAAATGTAATTTTCCAAAAAAAAATTTGAAATAAGTACTCACCAAGACTATTTCCTAGCATATATAACTCATTTTTTATACCAGAATGTAGAGTAAACTACTCCATGTTCTTTTTTTAAATAAATATCTAAATATGGAGCTAGCTCCGTGTCCAATTTTTATTTTTTATTTTTAATTAACTTAACTAACAAGGAGTTATACACTCTCTGTCCAATAATATTTTTTTTTTCAAATTATTAATTTAATTTTTTTAAATATTACTTATTTGAATTAAATTATAACTTAATATATTTACTTTTTAATAAATTTATTAATTAAATATAATGTAAATTTATATTAGCAAGAAATAAGGAAATAATAATTATATAATAAAATGGTTTTAAAGTATAATTTAATAATATGAAAGTAAAAATAAAGAAATATAAAAATTAAAATATATGAAGAAAAAAAGAAAAAAGTGATTATTAATCATCTATAATGGCTCCCTATTCCAATTAAAGCCTCCCTCTGATTTGTTGTGTGTTGATTATTCTTCCTTTTCTTTTTCATTCTCCTCTTCATCTTCTTCCTCCTCATCTTCTTAGTGTTCTTCAAAAAATACACTTTTTGATCTAATTTACAACCTTTGCATGCAACAATCATAATTGTGCTAATTGTTCATTAACAAAGTAACACTCGTTTAAGTATCCAATGTTGATGAACTTCTTTTTCAATCATTTACTCCCAAATGCTCTATTCAAATTGCTCACATTGTATTGCAAACAAAACATGTGATATGCATAAACTAGTTCCCACCCATTTTATGGGTCTAAGATCGCCATTGATACTCCTGGATGTTGATTAGAAATCAACCAAATGCCTTGCTTGTTTAACATTACTTGTCACCTGAGTTATTAAGAAACCACATCCATGCCTCACGTGTTTCCTCTTCAATAATGGCGAATGTAAAGGACACAACTTTTCTTACCCTATTTATTAAGCTTGCAATTCACAATGTATCCTTGTACTTCATGATCTATCAATCAATTTTTCCCTTTGATAGGCACGTCCTTACCTAACAATTACATCAAATACCATATTCTAGATAATGATGCTTTACATATTTCATTAATGATTGGTACACCATTTATGTTAATCTATAATAGGAAGGAAAATGCTCAATCAGAATACTAGTTTAATAGAGTGGCTGGATCCCTATCAACATTGTCACTATTGATAACATTGTTTGTATATTTATCGACATTTAGCAGAGTATCATATTCATCATCGACATCATATTCATCTATTATATCTTCTGGTGCATCTTAGGGACTTGGAGAGCAAGTATTACATATCAATAGTCTAAACAAACTCATTAGGATATGTGCTTAACTGGTAGGGTCAAATATTACAAAGCAAAGGTTGGGTCTCAAATGGGTGAACAGCTCCTAAGTAGGAGCTAAACAATGAGAGCTGTTCATGAGGTCCATTAATATGACTTGTAGATGGAATTGTCAATGGTTCACATTTGAGTAATCTTCCAAAATACATAGTAAGTACACAGTTGGATTAAGTGAGTGTAGATGTTGATATATTAGCTCAAACACAAAACTGTCTTGACTCAAGTTATAGCTTTTTTGTAACTGCAGCTTTTAACCATTTGAGAGTGATGTTAGGTTGGCTCTTAATAGTTTTGGTCTATCATATACAAACGTTGCTTTCTTATTATTGTCACAAACTCTTCCATTTACATGCATGTATATAATCTCTTTTCTTCTACTCATTGTGATTCCTATCCCAACGTTTGTGTATAAACACATATAAAACTCTTTTATGTTCAATATGTAATACCTTCTTTTCTAGCTCATACTCATCATGCCTTACATGCTCATATACATCTAGGAAGACTAAAGTGAGATCTCCCTTCCTTAGATGCTTACACTTTCTTTATACTTTAGCATGGTTAAAATGCATTTTAGTGCACATGGACCGAGTGAGCTCATTATATGCATCCTCATATTTAATTACACCATTACAACTCATTTCAATCTCAAAAACATGATTTAAACCCATGGAAAGCAAAAAGGGATATGAGACATGTAGATTCATTTTCGGCAGCCTTGGCCTCATTTCTGGGCAAAGTTTGGAAATTCACAACTAAATTCAGAAAAATCAAAAACATGTGATATTGATCATTCTGGAAAGCTTAAGGGGTCTACTTCATGCTAAAAATATGTACAAGTCATAACATCCCACACACAGGACGTTTGACATGCAAAATTATCTGAAGGTCGGAGGGGGCTCTGCTACTGTCACAGTTTACTGATATGGACTTCAAAAATATCTAACTAATTCCACAAAAATCCACTGCATGCAAATGATATCACTATGGAAAGATGTGGATGTTAAATAGAGAGGAAAAATTTCCCCAGATCAATTCATCAAACCAAACTCCCGGAAACCGATAAAACAGTACCTCGGGTCTGGTAGGATGACTGATGCTGGGCAGGAACTTCGAAAATGCATATCTTCCTCTCTAGACCTCCAAATGAGATGCTTCCAGTTGCTACAAGTCACTGTGACTGTCTCGTTTCTTCCTATAAAATTTTGTAGTCAGTGGATCACGTTTGACCCTCGGATGACACAATTCCATAACTGACCAAATGAACAGTGTTTCCGAAAATCCGAAATTCTGATACCAACTTTGAAAAATCATAGAAAATTATATAGACCTCCAAATTACTTGATCTTTAGCTTCCCAAAATATCTAGACAAGATCTATTCACATGCTAAATTTCAAGGCAAAAGGATGTCATTTAGTCAGACTTTGACATTATGGGCAAAATGACCCAATTCATGTGTTAAATGAGGGCTATTGGGACCCAACTTGGCTTCTCCAACCTCTAAGGCTCTATGAGCACATGGAAAAGCAGTAATATATGCTATCAAACATGGCCCAAGTGTCTAACAACCCAGATTTAAGAAACTCACTCTCCCACACTAACACATACACCTTGTACATAATGGCAAAATCTTACTATTCATACCGAAAGCTTGCTACATCCCTCAAGATGGTTCTAATTCTCATACATACATGTTATATGCATTCATTTACAAATATTTAGACTTGCTACATCATATACATCATTACATCATTAGAGTACATCCTCTAGCTTAACTACAAAATAGTGGCAAATGGCTCTTTTACAATTTCTTCACTAAATCCCTTAGCTTCAAGCTTGGCAGCTCGCATCACTTGCCTCACTTGGTCCACCTAGCATGGTTGGATGGTGGAGAGGAGGAGTGAGATTCAAAGAATCTCAATAGCTCATCTCTCATTCAATCATACACACAAAGCATGCAAACAAGTCTCACAATGTATGCATGGGCATGTTAGCATATGGAATCATAAGAAAAGCATTTACAACATTTGAGTTGGCCCTACATATAAAAGAAACATTTTCAACATGTGAGTAGGCCATGCATAACATATAAAAGCTTGCCAAGTGAATGGATTAGCCTCACCCACTCACTTGTGGATTTTGGACTTGCCTCACCCATTTTCTAAGAGGTTCTTAGACTCAACCCTTACTCTTTGGGAGTCAACCTCACTCGTGGGAGACTCTTTACTTTGTCTCAACCAACTTGAGGGTTTTTGGCTCATCCTCACCATGGCTAGAGGGTTGTTGGCTTTTCCATACTCAAGCAAACCCAAACAATCACATAAAATATCATTGAAATACATGAGGCATCATCATGCTAGCATACTTTTCCTGGTTCAAAACATACATACACACAAGCAAGACAATGTAAGCACACATCTTATGCATGAAAGAAGGTGGAGAGAACTACCTTATTGGCTATTCACAACTTCCCCTTTCAATTTATCTCCTCCCTTGTGGGTTTCACAATCACCTCTAGATGGGAGTGCTTTTCTTGAGTCTAGCCACACAAGAAGCATAAAATTATTCTCTTAACACTTGATTCATAAAGCTAGGGATTTCTTTCTAGCAGCCCTACTAAGCATATAAGAGCTAGGGGTTCTTTCTCTCACTAGAAACTTATCAACTCTCCTTCCTCTCTCAAGCTCTCAAGAAGGAAGCAAGGGAGAAGTAAAGATTTGTGAGTCTTGGTCTTCTTCAAGAGGGGTTTTCTATTCTCCCTCCTCTGAACCAAGCTCAAAACATGGCTACTTTAACTACTAAAACTGTGGGAAGAGAGGATAAAGGGAGAAGAACAACATGCTAAGAGAAAAGCCATGGAAATCCTTACCTTTCTTGTTCTTCCTTCCTCCTCTAGGCTTCTCTCTCTCTCCTCTGCCCTTTTCTCTATCTTAGAGTGAGCTCAAGTCGGTTACAGAGTGAAAGAAGGAGTTAGAACGCTTTAAAAAGTCAAATTCTCTTTTTTTACGCTTTTTCAGACTAACCTTCGCTATAGCGAGCCATAACCCTCGCTACGGCGAGCTTGTATCAATCCCAGACCTCTACCTTCACTACAGCACGCTACGGCGAGCAACGCCCTGGTTTTTGTATGGGGTGCCCGAACTCGCTATAGCTAGAAGCATTTTCGCTATAGCGAGAAGGCATTCTCGCTATAGCTAGACCATTTCTCGCTATAGCGAATATGTACATTCGCTATAGTTAGGCTGTAGCTAGCAGACTTAGAAAATTTTTAGCTTCCAAAAATTTTCAGCTTTTCTTTTCTCTTCTCTCTTTTTTTTTTCTTTTCTTTTCTTCTTCTGGTTGTTACACAATAGATAAATATGTAATAATTATAGTTTTTATTATACAAAACATATTAATATTTAATAAAGTATAATTTTAAATATACATAAGATAATATAAATAATAACATTTTAAATTTACCTACAATGTAAAAAAGTTACCTTCACAAAAGACAAACTGAATAAGATATGTTTACATAATCTTTTTAAGCAACAATTAGTTGAAAATAACATTTTTTGTATTAGAAGCAGAAAATATGGTGTGGGACTACAACTATAAAGTACCAAAAATGTAAAAAATTTGAGCTTCACAAAACACAACTTAAATAAGATAGACTCACATAATCTCCATCAACAAGAGTTATGTTAAAGTAATCTGTCAATATAAAATTTGTCATATTAGAAGTGGAATACATAATCTAGGGCTACAACTATATTTAATACTTATCGCAATATAATGTTACTATGCTTTGCTGAAGAAAATAAAAGGAAGAAAACGAGAGCAATAACGGTGAAGGCTAAAGAAAATGAAAGGGAAGATATGAGAGAAGGCTTTAGAGAATATTTGTGGGAAGAGATGAAAGAAGGCTTTAGAGAAAAATTTATGGGAGGAGATAAGAGAAGCTGTGTATTAGAGATGAGATGAGATATAAGAGAAATTTAGCTTCAAAATTTTAAGGAGGGTAGATTTATAATTTTAATTGCAGATAAACAAAATTTACCTGATTTGATTTCGCCTAGTTATCGCTTCCCATGCCACTTATATAATCTTAAATGCAAATCTAGATTTTCCATTTGGTAAGGGGAAAGACTATTGGTCAAAACATTGCCATTAAATGTGAAATAGTCTTAAAAAAACTTACTTATTAGACGTTGAGCTATACACTCCATGTCTACCTAATTATTAAAAAAATAAAAATAAAAACTAAATATAGAACTATTAGCTTCGCATTTAGATATTTACTAAAAACAAAAAAATAAACTAAACATGGAGTACTTTACTTTGTGTTTTTATTAAAAAAAATGTTATATATATGAAGAAATAGTTTTAATGGTTACTTGTCTTAGCTTTTCTTTTTCCTACTTATATATTACTGTTAATAAACCCTTAACATCCTTTCCCTAAATTTAAATTAGTTGATTTTGAGTAAAATTTAATTATTCAATTCCATTATATTAAGTTTGAAGACAGATTTGTTAGGAGAAGGATTAAGTCTCACAAATTTGTGAGTCCAAGGAATGATAGTCAAATTTTAGAGTTAAAAAAGATAAATTACATCACTGAAAAAACTCCTAAGCTAAAAGGAGATTATGTGTTGCAAAAATAATTTATGAATTGTGATTTTGTTTATAAAAATAAAAAAGATATATTTACTTCAATTATTTATTTAATATTTTTTTATGAAATTGATTTCACTTTTATACAATTCGATCTGTATATACATCAAGTTAGCAATCAAAATTATTGAAAATGGCATGTTTAAATTTAATTTGCTCATTCCTCTTTAACACAAGGAAAAGAAAAATTACAATAGCACCATTTAATATCCATTGTATTTTTAATAAAATAAATAAATTTTATAAAAATTATTAAACTTTTAGATTAGTGGTTTTATGAAAAATGGATCTGTTTTTCTTTTATATGTGTTAAAATTTACAATGGAAGTATTATCGGACTTATAACAACATATCTTTCTCTTTCAAGAGCAAGAATTTTATTTTTAAAGTATTCTTCAAAAAATTGAATTGAGTGTTAAAATAAAGTGACATATTATATTTTTATTAACTTAAATAACTTTTTTGGGTATAATAATAATATTTGTAACACTTAAATTGTTCCATAAATTATTTATATCAAATATTAATATTCATAATTTTTTGGTAAATAATATTTACAAATGCTTGAATATTGATATATTCATAGATAATCAATATAAATAATTATAAGAAATTTTATGTTCGATACCCTGCGACATTAAGTACCAAATAATCTAAAATAAATGCACGTGCAGGACCACTCAATAAAAATCAATGGAGGACTTGAATGTAGCTTAAGAATGATGTCAATGTCATCTAGAAGGGAGGCCTATTTTGTGTTGTCAAGCGAGGTGTGGATTGTCTACTTGGCAGCTTGCAAAGCACAGCCTCCTGAGCATTTGAACGATGTCGTTCCAATTAATGAATCTCAATCGTTAGTAGCATCCAATGGACAACATCACACCACTCAAAGGGAAATAAACTTTGAAGCAAAATGCAGCGTCAAGTACTATCTCCTCCTTTAGCCAATTCCCCTATTTCATTGAGCAGGAAAGCATCAGTGTTTTTCTTTTACATCTTCACTGAGTGGGAAAGCAACACTAGTTTGGAGGTATTGGTGCATCTGTCATCATTCCTTTCCTTCAAGCAAACTTTAATAAAAGATAATGTGTGCTTTTGTGATATTGATTTTGCATGTCTTAATGTATATTATCTTCGTGTGAATGTGAAACCTGAAGAAGTGACAACAAGGGTACAAAACCTCTTAGAGGGGTTACGGTACACCAACATACTGGTATGTTTGCTGAGTTACCAATCCTCCATCGTTGAATACACCCCATAAGATTAACAATTTATTCCAACCTACCAAGTATTGAAAAATCGAATCAAAAGATCTAAATTCTAATCTAATTAGTAAAATCAATAGATTAATACCATCCAAATCAAATGCATAATTGGAACATTAGGTGAAAAAATGAAAACAAAATCTCAAAGTGCATGAAAAGATTAAACTGGTTCTAAAAATAGAAACAAAAGGAAAAAATATGAACATAAACCTTATACCTGGCTCTGTAATATAAAAACTTGATATGTGTTTATCTAAAAATTTGAATCTAAAAATTTAAGTGGGGCTTGAGGTTTCTTCATTCACGTCGCGTTGGAGAAGATGATTGTTGAAGATATAGCTTTGCGTTGAAGAAGCTTTCTGGCAGAAGATCATTATGGGTTCGCGCTGTTGATCTAGATTTGTGCTGTTTATCTAGGTTCGTGCTATTGAAGGCAGACATGTTGGAGAAGATAGACTGGATATTCAGGGTGGGTTGAATGGAGGGCTGAGATTGGACTGAATGGACAAGCAAGGTTAGCTATTGAATTTGACTAATATTTTAAGTCCAATGATGTCGTTTTGATGTAGAGCACGACATGCTCATTAGGCGTGCTGAGTAGATGATCTGCACGCTTGTTAAGCAAGTGATACTTGTACAAGCAAATTATAAAGATATATTTTTTAAAAGTAATATGATAAATTATACAAAATTTTTAAAGATATATATAATTTTTTGAAATAAAAAACTAATTTACACTTTAATCTAATTTAAAAAATTTTTAATCGCAATACTCTTTATTTAATTTTTAAGTTAAAAATATGCATTTAAGTTAATAAAAAATATTTCTGTCCAAAAATTTATAATTAGACTAAATTATAACTTTTTGTTTTATTGGAGATTTATGTATATTTTAAAAAATAAATGAAATATTTATATAATTTTAATAAAAATTTTCAAAAAATTTATATAATGTAATCTAATTATTCTTATTAACTAAATATCAACACTAAAATTATTACAAGTTAGAACTTTTTAGGTGGAGTATGAGGGGCATTTCTATCTAAATTGGATTTTTTTAATTTTCTTTTTGAAATTGATAAATACAAAATATGTGAGACCCACTTTTGAAAGCGAGTTTTACATATTTAAATAAAATTTATCATTCAAATAGGTCCTACTTCTATACATGTTGTGTCTTTTTTTTTTTTTTGCAAAGTTAACTACATCAATTTTGAAGAAAAATTTAAAAGATTCAAATTAGATTTGTATCTTCTAGCAATATCTATTAGCAGGCATAATGGAAAGAAAATAATGGACAAAAGGAAAGGAAGTTGTTTATTTACATAAATGTTGTAAGTAAGGTTGTTAAATTTATGAGTTTAAATAAACTTGTAAAAAGAAGATAGACTTGTAATCTAAACTTATAAAAGTTTACTTCTATTAATAAATAACCATTAAAATATATACACACACACATATTATATATATTAGTTAAAATACAATATAAAGAATAAATTTGAATTATACTAATTCAAAATAAATTTATATTATACAATAAAGAAAAGATAATATTTAGATTAATATGATATATAATGTTTTTATCATTAATAAAAATAAATAATATACATTTCATAATACAAAAACAACTTATCTAATAATTGAATTTTACTAAAACAAATTTAATATTTACATGATTTTACAAATAATATAAGTTAAAATAGTAAAAAAAATGTTGTTTAAATGTAAAAATTAGAGGAGGAGGAGGATAATAATAATAATAATAATAATAATAATAATTAACCCCTTTATATTAATCCTTTTGTACTATAATGAAAATGCAGGCTTCACCCATTGCCTCATCATGTCAATTAAAGGAGGTGTCTTTTTCTTTCAAAATTTCATTTAAGGAGAATTATAGATAAGGATGAAAGTTGAAAAAAATTATTTTGTAGGATTTGTTATTTATAGATATCACTACTTTTAGTTAAAGTTAATGATAATTTATTTTAAATTATTTTTTTAATAAAAATTAATAGTAATTTATTCTAAAACAATGATGATAAATCTTGTAAAATAATTTTTTTAACTCTAAATTCTTATTTATAATTATTCTTTTCATTTATGCCATTGCTTTTTGCCAACACCTTCCCTCTTGGATCTAGAACTTTTCTTTGCCTTTTTCTCTAATTCCTTTAGTGTAAAATTTGGATTATTTAAATTAAAATTTAAATGATCTAATTTTTTATTTTTTAAATTAAAATATTATTTTTAAAATTTATAATTAAAAATTATTTTTATCATATGTTTTATCTTATTCAAAAAAATTATTTTTAAAATTTCAAAAAATTAAATAAATCTAAACCACTCAAACTAATTTAAATGATTCAAATTTTTTACTGCAAAAATTATGGAAGACGCTATTGCAAGGATCTATTTCATTCCCTCTTGGCCGTTTCTTTCCTTCAAATTTCAATGGGGCCTAATTGAAGTGAGAAGCAACCGAGACATGCTCTGTTCATCCAAAATTTTCTAACTTCTTGTCTTCTTTTAAAGCTTCTGTTTACCCTTCCTCCAGCTACATCCTTGCAAGTGTTGGCAACAAAGGGTTTTTGATTAAGTGAACTCTCACACCCAAGTTTTAGCCTCTTCTCCCTTGTTTTTTACTGCTCATTTAGCTCTGAAATTCTCCACCTGTTGTACATTGATTTTTTTCTTTTATTTCTTCTACTTTAACAGCTTGCTTTGCTCCCATACTTGTGTTTTTGAGTTAGGTTAGCTCTTGTTGTTTCAGCTACACTCTAATAAAGATGTTACTTGTAGTTGTAAAAAAATTGAGTCAATGGGAATTCTTTGTTCACATGCATTGAGAGTTTATAATATCAAATGTGTGACAAGAGTACCAAACAAATACTTTTTAAAATAGTGGTCCAAGAATGCAAAGTTCATTGAATGTGGTGTTGATGGGAAAAATACATTGCATGGTGACACTATTGAAGATCCAAAAATTGTATATCGTAATTCTATTATACAAACCTTTTATAACCTTGTGTTGGCAACACAAGATTACAAGGAGACTCAAGATCTTATGTGGAATGTTATTAAACACGGGACTCAACAAGTTCAAAATTGTCTACATAAATTGACCTTGATTGCAAGTATCACTGTTGAATAGGAAAAGGAGATTTGTTCTACTGAAAAAGATCAAGTTGAAGAAGTAGGAAAAATTCTTAAGCTTCATAAAGCAAAGACAAAAGGGAAGTGTAATGGTTGAAGAAAAAGCCACTTGGAAAAGCAAAAAAAAAAAAAAACCAAGTAAGAAGAAATTTTTTATAAGCATTTACTTTTATCTATCACAATGATCTTTCTATGATGTCAAATTCTTTTGTAGGAAAACAACAAAAAGTGGATAATGTTGCTGCAACTACACTAAGCCCTATTTCCATTTCACAAAGATTTGGTTATACATATCCACTTGTAAGTTCATGTGTAGTTATAAAATCTCTAAATATGATAATAAATGTTTGTGTTTATATGAATTTATTTGGTCTAATTGTGGATAATATTATAAGTCAATTCCACTCAATTTATTCACCCATGTTATTCTATGATCCCACAACAATTTTATTGTGACACTTGGAATCCAACAAGTAGTCATGTTGTTCTTGCTACTAGCACATTACATATGATGGACAATGGCAACTATTTGAGTAAGGTAAAATTCAAATATTAATATAAATTGAGTTGATAGGATTGCTTCTTTATCTATAAGTTAAAATTACAAGGATTATTCTCTAACTTATTTCAATGGCTTTTATAGGAACCAAGTTCAAGTAATGGGAGACCGTCAAATGCCTATTCATAAGATTAAAGTTTGAAATGCACTAGTGTTATTAATGTGTGACATGAGATGTCATTTTTTTGTACATGGCTCAATGATAGGTATATAGCCATCTCTTTTGTATATGGCTCAATGATAGGAATATGGCCATCTCTTTTGTATATGGATCAATGATAGGTATATGACTTTTTTTTTATTCTGTATATGGTTCAATGATAGGTACATGGCCATCCTTTTTGTACATGGCTATATCATTTTCTGTATATCAGAACATTATTTTGTGTATTAGAATGCCAACTTTGTATATGGCCATCTTCTTTATGTATTATTTTGTAGAAAATTGAAAATGGTTTTAAAACTCTATGAAACTCCCTAAAATTTGTCTTTAGAATTTGCCTTTGAAACTCTCTTTGTTGAGAATGGATTTTGGAACTAGAAACTGGTACTAGTTTAGTCTAAAACCAAGTTCTGTTTAACAAGAACTCTAGCAACTTAGCAATAGTAAAACTAGTTCTGGTTTAGTCAAGACACAGGTCCTAATTTAGTAAAACTAGTTTTGCTTTAGTCAAGACACAGGTTTTGGTTCTACATTGAACCAAAACCTAGTTATGCACTAAACAAGATTTGGTTCACTGGTTTTGTACAAAAACCATAGACTGGGTCTAGACTAAAACCTGCCATAACATAATTTTAAGACCAAGGTATAATATTAGCATGATTAGAAGATGCAATGATACAACTAAATTGAATTTTACAAATTCAATGATACAGACTTCATTCAATGATATAATTCAATGTTACAAATAAATATTGTACTTAATCAATGATACAATTGAATTGAATTTTACAAATCCAATGATACGAATTTGATTCAATGATATAATTCAATGTAATTTTACAAATTCAACAGTTGAATCCCTTCCTTTTTTGTGCAAAGTGTTGCTTTTCCAATAGTTCAAACATGCTTCCATCATGAATCAGCTCAAATTGTGCTCTTTTTTTTTTCTAACAAACCATTCTTGTCTTTGCCAAGGCCATATAAGAGATTTCATTTTTGAACATAATCTTTTCTTTCCTTTAGGAAGAAAGATGTATAGACTTTGGAACAATGCAAATGGTGCAAGTAAAAAGCTAGAGAATAGCATAAGTGCCAACCAACCCTCTATTGGAACCATCCTCTCTAAGAATAACCTTTATGGAAGATATAATTTGTTGCGCAACTGGTGGTGATAGTAGCATAACAGTGAGCAGGGCAAGTGTATTTCAAGTATTGGATAGGCTCCTAATAGTATATCCAAATATTCAATAATAGAATTAGACTACACAGTCAAGATTTAATAGCATAGTGATTAAAATTATCACAGAACAATACGAAACACTAATCTAAAAGAAAAATAACTTTCAAAACTTGGGCCATGAGTAACACCAATAGCACAACAATACTACTTCTATTGCATGAAATGAAATGAGTAGTTCTAAGCTTCCTCACATCTTAAACCCTTCTCTTCTATACATTTTTCTCTTTTGATACAACAAAAGCACATTGACATTTAAATATAAAAAGTTGCAAACTTTAGACCCTGCAATATAAACCCCACATGATCCAAAGGACTTAGTGAATGTCCCCATCATGGAATGGGAAAAACAAGCAACCAGAGAACACATCTAAAAATGTAAAAAATATTCAGCTGGAGTTAGGACAGTGTGAAAGTGAAAACAATAAAGTTTCTTCCTAAATAAATCACTTGCTGAAAATTTTAGTCAGTATCAACACTAGTCTACATATTTACTGATCCTGATCAATAATAATTGACAACTCAATAATTAAATATGCATTCTTAGAAATTTCGCAGGCACATCATTGCATATAAACCCCACATGATCCAAATGACTTAGTGAATGTCCCCATCATGATGTCAACATTAGCAGTATCCACACCTAAGAACTCACAGATACCTCTTCTTGTCTTGTCCACTGCTTCCATACTATGGGCCTCATCCAAATACATATATGCTTATAAAGTAATCAAAAGATGCAAAAAGCAAAACTAAATGAATAAGGAAAATTCATTAAATTCATTTGTAAGTTCAAACAATCATGAAAGCTAATGAAAGGAGTAGAATTGAAACCTGGGTGGAAGTAAATCAAGCAGATCAACCAAAGAAAGGAAGGGCCAACTGCAGTAGGCAATTTGCTTCATCTTTCTGATCATCTTCGAACCACCCTCCATCGAAAATGGCATTGATTGGCTAGATTTGGAAATGGCACTGGACCATATTGCTTTATGCTGAAACACAGACTTTAAGAGAGATAAGGTAAGTAGTTTCTTGAGAGAGACTTCCCCTTATATGCCAGTGGCAACCAAATCCATCGGTGGGATTCTAAACTCCATCGATGGCATATTGCGAGAGGGAAGGATGTGCAACTGAGTGAGAGAGAAAGGGCACCGAGAAAGAGATGCGGGATAGGTTTTGGTTAGAGGAGAGAGGAAAGGAGAGTAAAGAAATTGATAAAAAATGTGGGACCCATCTAGTCTGAGATGTAGCTTTTTTGTTGGTTAGAGTTGTGTTGACGTGGTGCACTTGGAGCACAGAAGAATTTCTCTTCACCTATTTCATGCGATTCCATTAGCTTACGATCTCCAATGCATTTCAGCTTAAAATCCCTTCCTTGGAACACTAAAACATCCAATTTTACGAGTTAAAACTCATTTTTAACAATACTTTTAGGAAAAATTATTTAAAGATTCTAACTTTACAAAATTTCTAATGAAGAGCTTTGAAGATTTAAATTATTCCTAAGCTCAAAGGATTTTAATTTTGTCATTAATGGATAAAAATCTCTTCAAATATTTTCTCCCAAAAGGGTCTTCTTTAGACTTTGTAGAGGTAGAAAGAATTTTAAAATTATTACTAGAAGCTTTTATGTATTTTATCATTCTGCTTCTCAACTTTGATGAAACTTACGTATATAAGATAAGAAAGTCATTATCCTAATTTCTTAGAGTTATAAGAAATTTTTAGGATTAGTGTAGCTTAAGAAAGTTATAACTTATATTTTTTTAAGTTATAAAAGAATTTTATTGTTATTAGTACTAAATTTTAAGAATTTTTATTATAAGGGTATTTTTATCTACTCATGACAAAATTAAGGTTTTTTAGACCTTGAAAATAATTTAAGTTCTTTAAGATTTTCTTTTGTAAATTTTGTAAGATTGGGCTTCTTGATGTAATTTTTTCATTTTTTTACTGTATTTAACTATTTATATTCTATATGGCTCTTCTTGGCTAAAATATTGTATTTTCACTATATTTTTTGGTTGTTTTTGAAATGTGAACATAGATGATTATTTTTTATTAAATTGAGAAGATAAATTAACTAAAATACACATAAATTGAATAGACACTACTTAATTGAAATATTAAAATACTCAATTTATGATATTTTTTTTATTTTAATATGATTATAAATTAGCATTGATAATTAAAACGAGAATTAAATTTGAAGACAAAAGAAGTAATAATTAATATCCATATCATATATATACTTTTTTGTTACAAAATCTTATTAACTAAAATACATAGAACTAATTATATATATATATATATATCATTTTTTCAGTATTTTATACGCAAAACTTTTTAAAATTTCGTATAATTAATATGATAAATTTATGTAAGATTTTTTTTTCATATTTACTATTAAGTTTTTAATTAAAATATGATATATAAAAGATATTTAAAAAAATCTAATTACGTAATACTTACTATATTCTTTTTAGATAACTCAATATTAATTTTAAAAATATAGATAAGTGTAATCCTAATTGACGTGCTTTATATCTTGATTATCCTACGATTTCATAATCTAAGTTTTATTAACATGTTTTTTTGAAACACAGTTTTGTCTTTTAATATATTATGCGAATAGATACCCCATAATATTAATAATTATTTATATATGGTATTTATGGTGACAGCTTTTCATCAAAATGACGTAGATTACATGTGAATTCGTTAGTGGATGGAAAAATGAAATAAAATAAATATATAAAGAGTAAAATTATGTTTTGTTTTGGCCACTGGGTAAAATAAGCATAGATAGACGTTAGAATATTTAATTCCTTACCATCTCTTCTCCTTTTCTTATTTATTTTGAGTCAACTATTATTTGTGTCCTTTAATTAATTAATTTATTTTAGTTTAATCTCTTAATTTTTAATTCATATAATTTTTTATTATATCCAACATAATTTTGAATCACTTAAAAAATGGAAATCACTTTCAAATACTAAAAAAGATTAAGAGGTCATTTTAAAATATAAAATAAATTTAAAGAATAAATATGATATAAATTAATAATATTTTTAAAACTGATCAATTATTAAATTAATGAAAATACTAGTTTATGATTCACTAATTTAGTTTTGATTAAAGTAGTAATAATTAAATAAATAATATATATCAATTTTATATTAAAAAATAGTATAATATATAATAGCAAACAAATATTAATAAATTTTAAATGTTTTATTATTTATAAAAATTTAAATCACAATATATATGACAAAATAAAATTCAAATTTTGTAAAAAAATTTTTATTAGTAAAAGGATTTATTTTTTGTTTTTTATTATGCAAAAGAATTTAAATTTATTGTAATATTTATAATAGGCAAAAAATTCCCGCGCACTAAACTTTGTACATTAATTAAAAAGATTTGTTTGGTATAAAAAAATTAGATATAAAAATATAAATAAAAAATTTTAAAAATAAAATAATAACTTTAATATATTTATTTTTAATAATTAAATAATAATTATAAAGACAAAATAAACTCTACAAAAAAAATTTTCGCTTCTTATTTCTCTGAGCCAAAGAATTAATCCTAATATCATCTTCAGTGTTATTGCGTACTAACCATCTGAAGCGTCAGTCACACGCATATGTCTTCCACTTTTCCCAACCTACTCTTTTTTCTGAAAAATAATTTTTTAATAAAAAAAATTATATCTAAACGCTTAGATTTTATAAAGTGTATAATAAAAAATTTTAAAAATTAAAATTATTTTTAAATATCACAATTACTATTAAATTTTAAAAAAATTATTACTGAATTTAAAATTTTATTATTTAGTGTAAAAAAATTTAACCTTTTTTATATTTAATAATAAATCTTTTAAATTTATTAATAAATTTTTTAAAATTTGATAATAATTATAATTATAATTATAATTTTTAAAATTTTTATTACAAATTTTAATTTTCCCATTTTAATATGCCCCTTCAGCTATTATCCATCAACTGCTTTCCGCACTGCTCTTCTTCCATCACTTCTTCCACTTTTCCCAGACGACTTTGCAGGAAGTAAATTATGGTTTTTGAAAGTCTCTCTCTTTGAAGTTTGAAGCCAACTCTTCCACGGCACGCACTGCTCTTCTTCTCCTCCTCCACCCACAAGCCATCTCTGGCACCGGCATGCTCCTGGGTATGGCTAGCTCAATCAGAAACGATGGGTGTGACTTGGGGTCCTCCTGAACACCCAGTGCACGCGCCCTCTACGGTTGATGAAGACGTTATCCACCACTTGGGCTGCTAGAGAGGAAGAAGGAGCACGGTGGTGGTGGAGGACAAAACTTTTGGTGAAGAGAGTCCCAATTTGAGCTTTGAATCTTCTTCTCATTCTCTTATTCTTCCTTCTTAGCCTTTTTTTTTAAATACAGGACTGTCAACTTATTTAACCAGTTGATTTTGATCGGATTTACTAATTTTTAACCGATTTAGTCAATCTTTGACCGATCTCTGACCGAATTGATATCATGATTGCATCATCAATTTTTCGACTCAATCAACTGGATGGATTTGCTGAACACTGTAAGTTTAAAAATCAAATTAAAAAATAAAAAATTACTTAATTAGAGAACCAAAATAGACATGTAAATTTTTTTTTCCTAGCCGCAGATCCCTCTCCCTTCTTATTAGTCCATCGTGATCGTCATAATCATATCCAATACTTAAGCCTTATCACTTTCTAGTTCAAACACCATACCCTCCTTTCGTTATACTCCACATATTCCATGTAGGAAGATCCCCCGTTGACCTCTCTTTCCTTCTCTTTCTTCATTCTCCCCATATCAAGCGAACCCAACAAATATACATATTTCCAATCAACTCAACAAAAGATGCTTCAACGTAATCTCCTATCCTTAATTACCTTCATATTCTGGTCATGGAGGACCCTTAACGGCGTCGTTTCAGATCCACAGACCCATTTTTTACACAGTGCGTGCGACCCATTCGACAAGTACGCCGTGTCTGACTTTTCCATCTTCAATGAGAACCGAAACGCAACGTTTCGAAACATCAAAGAGCAGGTTAGCAACCAAAACAAGCACTTCGCCACGGCGGACCAAGCCAATGGAGCCAACCCCGTTCATGCTCTTTTTCAATGCAGAGACTACCTCTCCGTCGCCGACTGTATCTCATGCTTCGACGTCGCTGCCCGCAACTGCCCTGCCGGGGCCATCGGTGCCCGTGTCGTGTACGATGGTTGCTTCCTCAGGTACAACTCCCCCATGTTCAAGTTTGACTTTTATAAATAGTAGAGCGTAGAGATAAGATATTTATTATGAAATATTTAAATATTTTTTTGATAAAATATAAAAAAATTATATTTAAGAACTTGTATCTAATAAAATTTATAATAAAAAAATTTTAAAAATTAAAATTATCTTTAATGACTATAATTACTATCAAATTTTTTAAAAAATATTATTGAATTTTAAAAATTTATTGTTAGGTATTAAAATTTTTATTATTTTTCTAAATTTAATAGTAAATTTTTTAAATTCAAAAATAAATATTTTAAAATTTGGTAGTAATTATAATTTTTAAAGATAATTTTGATTTTAAAAAAAATTTATTTACAAAATTTAAATTTTTAGATATAATTTTTCTTAAAACATATTGATGGAATATATGATATTTGTTTGTGTGGTGTACATCGATTGATTAAATAGTAAAGACAAAGGGGAGAAGAAACTTTAGATTTTTTTTTATAGAATATATGTTATATGATAATATAATTACAATATATATAATTCATTTGAATGAACACTTTTTTTGTCTAATTACCAAGTCTTTTTTCGATAAAATATTTATTTGAATTAAAAAAAGTAAACACAAAAATTACTATTTGGTATAGCTCTAAATAACATAATGAATCGCTTATCTAGAACACTTGTTAGATATTACATGTGGGGTTCAATATATTATATAAGAAATTAATTATTCTCAAAATATGAGTATTAATTATTATTTATTTTATTACAATTTAAATTTCAAAACTAAAAATATTAAATTGATTATTTAATGAAATTTAATTTTAACTAGTGTCATTTATGAATTAATTTATAAAAAAAATTGTTTTAAATAATGATTATTAAATATATTATAAAAATAATTAATCAAAAGATCATTTGGGTTATCATGACATCACTCTAGAATTTACGTACCGTGATAAACAATTGAATATCATAGAATAAATTTTTTTAAATGTAGAACAATTTATGTATATTACACGTAATTATATGATAGAGACAAATATAGTGTGTTGTTCCATGTTTTGGCATTTTGTGAGAAGGAAAAATGGCGTAAACAAGATTGTTACAATACGTCATCTTGAAGGCTAGGACATACTGCGTTCCTGACTATGTTGTGGAAAGCAGTTGGTCATTTCCATAATTTAGAATTATGCAACGCTTAATTATGCGTCACGCTTGACCACTATCATAATACCATAGTTTAAGACAATGCATAATACACTACATTCAATAATGATGCTTCATTAAATATTATATTTTAGTTATTAAAGGATATAGATTTACATAAATATAAAACACAATAATAATATAAACACGACAATACAATAAAATCTAAAATATTTATATATAATTTAAAGTATTATATTATAACTAATACAATATGATATTATTATAAAAAGAAATTATGTATAAGGTATTATATATTTTGAATGCTTGAAAATGACACTAAAAAAAGGTACTTCATGAAAATATTGTTATTACATAATGATCATTAGATATTTAGAATAAGTAAACTTTGCATGTGCTGTACTTTAATATAAATTTTTTTTTTTCATAGTCAGTTCCAATCCTAAAAAAAAAAAAGAAGGATTGTGTTAGGTAGTTGACAGTCAACGTAAAATTTTATCTAATTTTTATGACATGGATCATCGATGTATTAAAAGTAATGTTAGGTCGTTGTCTAGAAGTAACATGTTGTATAACTCAAGTACAATGTTAAATGAGTAAGACCTGCTGCATTGACGCTTGAGTGCAGTGAAAAATAAGCAAGGGTTCTTAAATTTTCGTGAACAAATATGGGTAGAAAAGTTAGTTCATGAGAGTAAGATTCGTTTTGAAACTTAAAATCTAGTTGCACTTACGAGTAAATTAACGAAAAAAGTAGATACTATAATTAAGCGGATGATTAATTTTATGTGCCTACAAGAAACCAAATGGGTAGAAGAAAAAATGAAAGAATTAGACACCTAAGGTTTTAAACTCTAGTACAATGATAAGGCTAAATCTAAAAACGGAGTAAGTATATTTGTGGATAAGTTTTGAAAAATGTTATGATGGATATGAAAAGATTAGGAGATAGGATCATAGTATTAAAGTTTATAGTAGAAAGAAAAACTTTTAATATTATTAGTGATTACCCACTATAAGTAGGGTTAGAAAAATATCACAAGGTAAAGTTTTGGGAGAACTTAAATGGTTTAACTCAAGAAATACCAATAGGAGAAAAGATTCTCTTAGGAGGGGATCTTAATAATTAGTAGAGAGTGCATCTAGAGGTTATGAGGGAGTGTATGAGGATATGGCTTAAGGGAAGCTAATGTAGAGGGTAAAACTATTCTAAACTTTTCATTATCATTCGATCTTACATTAGCTAATATTTGTTTTAGGAAGTATAAGGAGTATCTTATCAAGTACAAAAATGGAGATGCATACTCTCAGATTGATTTCTTTCTAATAAGAAAAGTGGATAGCAAACTTTGCATGGATTTAAAATTATATCTAGAGAGAGTTTTATTATCTAGCATCAAGTCCTAGTTATAGATGTCGGAGTTAAGAGGAGAGTAAAGAGCAAAAGGATCAACAAGTGGTGGCAATTGAAGAGGGATAAAGAAAGGAGCTTGCAAAGAAGAATTTTGGAAGAAGGATCTTTGGGAAGTACAAATAAGTGCTAACAATATGTAGGATGAGATGACTAAAATGATTAAGAAGGTGGTAAAAGAGATACTCAGTGAATCAAAAGGCTTTAAACCTAAAGATAAAAAATTTTGGTAGTAGGATACAAACATGCAAGATAAGATTAAAGTTAAAAAATAGTGTTATAAAGTGTGATTTTTATATAAGAGTAATGAAAAATAAATAAATAATAAGGTAGCTGAAAAGGACATTAAAAAGCAATGAGTGAAGTGAAAGTTAGGGCACTTGATGGGTTATATCAATCCTTAGGTATTAAAGATATGGAAAGAAGTATTTACAAGTTAGCTAAAAGTAAGGAAAGAAAGAAAGAGACGTGGATAAAGTGAAATGCATTAAAGATTAAGAAAAAAAAGTCTTGATCACGGAATAAGATATCAAGAAAAGATAGAAGGTTATTTTCATAAACTATTTAATGTAAGATACGAAATTTTATTGCACTCAAATAGATTAAACACTAAAGAGGAGGACTAAAATTATATTTTTTATCATAAGTTCAAAAGTTAAAGGTAAAAGAAGCATTAAAGTAGATGGAAAATGACAGAGTGATTGGACTAGATAATATACCTATTGAGGTATAGAAAGGCCTAAGAATGAAAGGTATAAGTTGGCTTATAAAATTATTTAATAAGATTATAAGATCTAAGAGAATGCTGGACAAGTAGAGGAGAAATACTTTACTTTTTATTTATAAGAACAAGAGGGATGTACAAAATTGTATAAATTATAGAAGAATTAATCTTATGAGCTATACTATAAAGTTATAGGAGATGGTAATTGAGCAAAAATTAAGACAAAAGACTCAAGTTAAAGAGAATTAATTTGGTTTACGTTAGAAAGGTCAACCATAGAAGTGATATACATGTTGCGAAAATTGATGAAAAGATATTAAAGGAATAAAAAAGATTTACACATAGTGTTTATCTATTTTAAAAAAAATATGATAAGGTACCAAGAGAGGTTTTATTGAAGGTTCTAGAGAAAAAAAATTGTATTACTTATATTTAAGCAATCTAAAATATGTATGATGAAGTTACAACTAATGTAAAAATAAAAGGCGAGCTTATAGAAATTTTTTTAATAAGTATTGGTCTGCATCAAGGGTTAACTTTGATCCCTTACTTTTTTACTTTAATCTTGGATGTACTCACTTAATATATCTAAGAGTCGGTGCCATAATGCATATTTTTTATAGATGATATAGTCTTAATTAGAGAATCAGGGGAGGAAATGAATGACAAGTTAGAGATGTGGAGACTAACTTTAGCAGTACATAGATTTTGTTTAAGTAGAAGTAAAATGGAGTATATGGAATGTAAGTTTAGTAAGAGATGTACTAATTTTAGCACAGAAGTGAAAATATGAGAACATACCATACCACAAGTTACATGGTTGCAGTATCTTGGATCTATCATACAACATGATAGGGAAATAGATGAAGATATAAATTATAGGATTCAAGTATGGTGAATAAAATGGAGGAGTGCTTTGGGCATTATTTGTAATAAAAAAGTACCACTCAAATTTAAAAGTAAATTCTACTGCACAGTTATAAGACATGTCATGTTGTATGAAACTAAGTAATAGATAATAAAAAGTCAACAAGAGAATAAGTTCAATGTTGCAAAGATAAGAATGTATTAGATGAGTGGACACACCAAATAAGATAGAATTAGCAATGAATGCACTAGAAACAAAGTGGAGGTTACATCTGTTGTGAAAAAAATTATAGAATCACGTCTCAAATGGTTTGGGCATATGTAAAAAAGACTTATAAAAGCTCCAATAAGGAGTGTAGATCAGATGGAAAATAGTCCAATAGTTAGAGGTAGAGGGAAACCAAGAAACATTATAGAAGAAACTATTAAGAAAGATTTAAACTTAAATGGTTTGTCTAAAAACATAATTTACGATAGGATTTTATGATGTCAACTGATCCATGTAGTCAATCCCACCGCGTGAAAAAAAAACTAGTTTTGTTGTTGTTGTTGTTGTTGATTCATTGATATTTATAATTGTTACGTAATATATTTTTTGAACACTACAAATATTGTTATATAATGATAAAGACTTATTTTACAAGTTTTAAAACTTTTGATTCACTTTATTGTTAAAACTCCATTAATACGTCAACAACTTTTATTGAGGAAACTAAATGTTATGATCTCTTAATATTTTAAATATATATAATTTATATTAACTCACCTAACTTAAATAATCTAAGTGGCATGATATGTCACTTAAGTGAGTGAATTTTACTTCCTTATCTATTTATTAATATTGTTAGTATGGTTTATGGATATTTTAAATATCAAGATAACATGATTGATAATGTGAGTAAAATTTTATGACATATTTGACTGAAGTTTTGTGACTAGAATCAAATTAAAAATTTTTACAATTATAAAGACCCATTCATAACTTTTTAAATTTTAAAACTACAAATACTAACAAAATAATATATCCCTCAGTCTACCTGAGAATTTTTTTTTGCACTAATTTTGAAAAGGCATGCAATGAAGAGATTGAGCTCTTCACCATTAGATTTATCCAAGATTTGAATAAATTAATTTTTTACTATCATCCACAAAGATTTCAAAGTAATCCAATGGTGAAAAGTTCATCCTCTTAAAAGGTTGATTAGGAGATATAGCAAAATCCATATTGAGCTTGGAAAAATGACATGGTATACTTTGTGGTGTGTTGAGGTATGAGACCGCCAGTTTCTATGATGAGATGATGGATCCAATGACTTTCAATACTGTAATATGTGAGAATCAAGTTGCAGTAGAAGCTACTACATTTACTGCAACTGTGCGACAAGTGCTAATGAACCTTGAAATAGCAACGCCCAGAATCCCTGGTTTTTCTGCAGCTACCAAAATGCAAGTGCCTAATGGGCCGACTATTTATGCCTATGCTCAATGTTTTGACATTGTTACACAGAGTAAGTGCCTCGATTGCTTAAAGATTGGGTACAGCAATATGCAGACTTGTCTTCCTAATTTGGATGGGAGGGCTTCTAATGATGGGTGTTTCATGAGATACTCCACCACCTCCTTCTTTGTTGAAAACCAAACCATTGATATCACTGCCCTCTTGAAACAAGGTATAGTTAATTCAAAGATTTAAATATAGCTCCTTTTTGTCTTGGATGCATTTAGTTGCCTAGGTAATTATGTAGATACTATAACATGACAATTAGATTTGCTTACGTGTAATTTTAACTCTCGTGTTATATATGCCTTATGTTGGTGCTTGATGAGACATGGATATAGGTCTTTTTTGATGGGGATAGACTTTAGGTGTATTTTTTTAAATCTTTATTACCAAATTTTTTAATAAAAGTATGATGTATAAATTTTTACAATTAAAGAGCACGTGATTTGTTTCCGATAAAACACCACCCAATTAATTTAATAAAATAAAGGTTCCATTGCATTTTATGTTTTGATTGTAATTTTTTATAACAAACATTTATAAAAATTTACCTAAGTTTATCCTTTAAATGTGTATATGCATCATAGAAAATGATTCAAGTATCAATATTAACATAGGTACATATTCTAGGACATGACAAATTTTAAAATGACAATTTGTAATTTGAAGAGTTATGTAGTGTTTTACATGAATATTTAGTACGCGTCAGATTAGGATTCTTTTTTAGATATGGCAATGGTTTATAGTGAGTGACTCATTTGGAAATGAGTTCTCTATTTTCTTGTCTTATAGGTTCAAGCAAGAAGGGGGCCATCATTGGTGGAGTTGCTGGAGGTGTAACTCTTGTTTTGATCCTCCTTGCATTATTTACCTGGATTAGACGACCAAAAAGGCCTAAGAGGGTTCTTAGAGGTAAATAACTCGAAAAGCCTTTGACTACTCAAGTTGTAATGATTTGAAATGATGCTTTGGTTTTCACTTTTTCCCCTAAAGAAAAAGTTATGGACTTTCATCTTTATGAAGGGATGAATCCTTAACTGGTTTTATTAATTTATAAAGAAACATAAGCTTGTGTTTTCTTTAACAGGTAATATATTGGGAAGAACTGAGTTGAAAGGCCTAGTTAACTATAGTTATAAGGATCTGAAGTTTGCAACCAAAAATTTCAGTGAAGAAAATAAACTAGGAGAAGGAGGATTTGGTGTTGTATACAAGGTAACTTTATTTTAATTTTCAATATTCTAATCTAAATCATGTTCTAAAGCAAGGATTTTTCTAAGTGAGTTTTATTATATAGTGTTGTAAAAGGTAAGATTTCTTGAAGGACAAAGGCAGAACTTCTAAGAACACTTTTTATGATTGAAATTCTAAATTTTCATGAACAGGGCACTCAGAGGGATGGGAAAATAATTGCAATCAAGAAATTAACTTTACGCCAATCCAAGAGGATGGAGGAAGATTTTGAAAGTGAAGTGAAGCTTATAAGTAATGTTCATCATCGGAATCTTATTCGGCTTCTAGGATGTTGCAGTAAAGGCCATCATAGAATCCTTGTTTATGAATACATGAAAAACAAGAGTCTTGACAGATTCTTATTTGGTACCTTATATCAACCAAAAAAATTTATAAAATGTTCTTTAAGTATTAGCTATTATGTTTCTTAATAACATTATGACATGTGGATATATTTTCAACTTAACAACATATCATTAATTGCTCTAACAAAAACTTGTCCATATGTCATAATTTTATTAAAGAACTTAATAAACATGTCTATCAATTTCCAATTGAAACATTTTGAGAATCACTTTTATGTTTCCATCTTTCCTTTTTCCTTACTCTTTAAAGTGTGTAAATTTGGGAAAATAGGTAAAAAGAAAGGCTCTCTCAATTGGAAGCAACGATTTGATATAATTTTAGGCACAGCAAGGGGTTTGGCCTATCTACACGAGGAATGCCACATTTGTATCATACATAGAGATGTAAAGACTAACAACATCCTCTTGGATGATGATCTTCAGCCTAGAATTGCTGATTTTGGGTTGGCAAGGCTTCTACCTGAGGATAAATCTCATCTTAGTACAAAATTCGCAGGAACATTGTAAGTTGAAACAATCGCATTTGTTTAAATTTTTTTAACTTTTATTATAGCACATGTAACATAGGAGACATAATTAAAATCTATATATAGGCCAGTGGAACACTCCTATTTCACCTATAATTGGTTTTAACCCTTTTTTTTTAATTTCTATAAAACACGAACACTTCAATAAAAAGTTAGTGTCTATGTTTGACACAATGCAACACCTTACGTTGTACATATCCATTTCAAATTTTGTTGTATTACATAATTATGTGTTTGTATTTATGTCATTATCCTAATCAATCATGCCATAATTAAGTACTATGCTTTTGTTAGGGGATACACAGCACCTGAATATGCAATTTATGGTCAGTTATCTGTGAAGGCTGATACCTACAGCTATGGTGTTGTAGTCCTAGAAATCATAAGTGGCAAAAAAAACAGTGCATTAAAGATTGATGTTGATGCTGAAAGTGAATTCCTCCTTCAAAAAGTAAGAAAATTTCCTATAACTATTGAAAAAGGTGTTCTTTTTATTTGGAGAAAAACTAGGTATAGTTTTAGGTTTTTGCTTTCAAATTCTTCAATAAAAATATAACAAGTTAACATTTTTTATAATTTAACACTACATGATTGACTTTTTCAAAAAAATTACATGAACTTGGTAACAAACATTTAAAAAAATGTTACCCAAGTTTTATTTTGTTTTGTTTTTTTTATTTCCCCCCTTATATTCCATTTCACTTTGATCCCACTTGGTAGGCTTGGAAACTATATGAGAGAAGCATGCATTTAGAGTTGGTGGACAATACCTTAGATCCTAATGACTATGATACAGAAGAAGTGAAGAAAATCATAGAGATTGCATTGCTTTGCACCCAAGCATCTGCTACAATAAGGCCAACAATGTCTGAAGTAGTTGTTCTACTCACAAACATAGCCGTATTGGAGCACATGAGACCCACTATGCCTGTCTTTGTTTAAGCAAATTAGAGTCTAAGGGAGGCACCTCTCCCTCTACTACTTCCTCTACATCCAATGCTAGTGCCTCCACTTCTATATTATTAGTAAGATGATTGTATTATATAGGAATATGAAAATAAGGGTGACTTGGAGTTTGAACGCAAAAATGGATAAAGTGATAACATAAAAGAAGGAGAAAATAAAAATGATTGTCTTTCATTCCATTCTTCAACATTTATGTGTAATTATACATCAATCCTACATTGGTGATTACTGTGGTATACAATTTTGAGTAAACTATATTAATTTCCCTTGAGATTTAGTCAAATTATATATGATATGTCTTTTGTTTTAAAAATAATATCAAACACCCCTTTAATTTTATTTTTTAATCAATGAAATTAACTTTTTACACAATGTGTTTCTTCCAAAAATAAAATTACTTATTTATCTTTGTTGTCATCATATTGGAGTTTAATATCAACTTAGGTATCTTTATTGTTATATTAAGAATAAAATTATGGTTACATATTATATAGAAGTATAACTTCTTTGACAAAAATTGAATTGAAAGGAAATTTTTTGCAGTATATATCAAAATGCTATAAGAGAGTTGAGCATACTTTTTAAAATAAAAGGTATATTAGGTGTAACTTAACTAAATTTCAAAAAGGTTAGAATAATTTACTTTTTAATTAATTAAAATTGAGAATTTTTTGTTCATAGAGATTGGCCAGTAAGTCTAAGGTATTAAATAACTTCTAGTCGATTAGTCCTATTTATAATTTTTTTTCTTATATAGGCTCAATTTAAGATGGTATTCACAAACCCCACTCATAAATGAGAGAGATTTAACAATAATTTTTTTTAATATGGTGATATCCTTTAAATTATCTATGTTAAACATTTAGGCCTCGTTTGGTATAAAGAGATTAAGTTTTGATAGAATAGGAATGGGAATAGAAATAAATCTTGTATCCCATAGTTATGTTTGGTATAATGGAAAAAGAAATAGAAATGTTTTTACTTAGTTAGATAAAAATGAGATAAAAATAAAATAAGAAGATAATTAAAAAATTGAAATACTTTTAATAATTATAAAATATAATAAAATATTTTATTTTTAATTACCAATAATAAAAAAAATAATAATATGACATTTTAATTTAAAAATTTATTTTTAATTTACCTTTAATAAGAAAAAAAATTATCTGAAGAAGAATAAAATAGTTTTAATTTTTATTCTCCTTCTCAGTAAAGCTCTCTCCTACTCAGTAAAGCTCTCTCCATCACAAAGCAATGGAATGGACTCTTCCATGTTAGTGGGAGACAACTCTCCTAGGGAAAGAAGTTTCCTGCCTACTAAACATGCATTTCTCTCAAGCCCACTCCCTTTCCCTCTCCATCATTCAACTTTCCCACTAACCAAACGAGGCTTTATTAGTTAACCTATATAAATTGAGCATAGACAAAAATGCCTTTCCTAGATATGAGATGTTATGTTTCCTATACAAAATTGGTATAACTGTAGTTACAAGGATTAAAGCATCTATGATAGCATACACTTCCACACTTCATGTGGCAGGATAGCTCTCCAATTTATCCACTAAGACTGATCTATTCCTTATGCTCTGTAACAATTATTGAAAACCAAATATTTGGCTATATGCTTGAGTGGCAAATGTGGCACCTATTGAGTTTGGTCCTGCAAATAACGTTGTGATTTGTCCAATAGATTTTGCTTGGCATCCTAAGAGTTTGCTTTATTTTACCTTAAATCAACAAATTAAACTAGCATGGAATAGTTCACTTGAAAGAGAAGCATTTAGAAATACCCTTTTTTTTATTATTCTCCTTGCCACTTTTTTTTTTGTTTTTCTAATTTACTAAAATTTATGAGTTAAAATAAGTTGTTCTAATATTGCAATCAATAAATACCAACAAAAGATTATTATAAAGAATCGAATTGAATTTTTTTTAAAAAAATTATACATGAAAGTTTTTTATTGACATGACTTGATCCTACTGATTGAGTTAATCTTTGTTATGAACTCTAAAAGTTGCATTGGGTAGAAACTGATGCATGACCATTAAGACAATAGTTCCAATCCTTTAGTTTGAGAACTATTATGTCACACATTTATGCTTGGTGATTAAAATTTGTTATTCAGATTAGTTTTTTTAACTCTAAATAATGTTGACTCTTTTTATTTTCTAATAAATGATTTTAAAGACTTTCAAAAAAACATTTTTCTGTGTCTCAACTTTCTTGACAAAGCTACTTTATAGATATATAGAAGTAGCTTGCCAAACACAAAATAACATTTGAACTAGAGGCATCCTTTTTAGAAAATTTTGCATACCAGCCACCTGGGATCTCCTGATCAAAGAAACAAATTCTATAGAAAGAAAGACGACAACTTTGTTCCATGATATAACTTTCATTGTTCTCAAAGCCATACAACATAAGCCTCATATAGTAAGGTTTTAAATTGCGGTCCGCATCATGTGATGCAACCACAATATTACTGATAAGGTATGGGTTGCATCCGCATCAATTCACTGCAACACCTACAATCCTTTTTATATCACCTGTAATGCCCATAACCATAACCACAATTTAAGACCATGTCACATAGTACACACTAAACACGTATTTTGGGGCATAAGCATACATAAAGTAGTAACAAGTAGAAAGATACTTGGTGCTAGGTATAGAGATAGCTGATGCTTGTAACACCATAATGACTTGACTCCAACTCATCTCCCTCTAGGCTTGATTCCATATGATTTCCAAAGAAAATGACCAAAACCGTGGTATTGTACTACTTTAAGTTAGGGTTTAACCGGTCATATTTTGCCCCGTGGGTCCCGTGAACCCATCATTCACATTCTCTGCTCAAAAACCATTTATACAACTTGTACATAGTCTCAAACAACTCACAAACCACGGATGTGAAGCCAAAAACCAAGAAAATTCAATTTCTCACATGAGCCCAAAAGTCATATTTTTGGCTCTAACTTTGGAAAATCATAACTAATTTTAGAAAAATGAGAATCAAGCAAATCATAGTTCTCTAGAAATATTTAGATGTTAAATTCACACTAAAAATAACTCCCAACCACAATCTCAGCGTTTGGACCATCTTTGACATCGAAAAAGAGACAGAGGTCCGGCTGTCCCTGGTACTGGTGCAGCTTGCTGTCATGAACTTCGAAAATTCGTAATTAATTCCAAAAAAATCCAATCTGGGAAAAATAAGCCAATTTAGAAAGCTACAGATGTTAACTAGGGAAGATAAATAAGTCTAGATCAGTTCAGAAGCTCTTGGAGCTCGAAAACTGATAGAACAATAACGAAGGTCGGATAGCTTCCCTGATACTGATACAGAACTTCAGAAAGTCGTTTCTCTCTCTACAGACCTCCAATTGAGGTGCTTCCAGTTGGTATATGTCACTGTGGATATCTAGTTTATGCTCATAAAATTTCATGACAATTAGACACCGTTTGGTCCATGAATGATGTGGATTCATTTTCGGACTAGTTGCACAATACTATGACCAAAACCATCATAATTTCCAAACTTCAACAATTCGACAAATATTCCCTAGACCTCCGAATATTACCCACTTTAGCTTCTCAAGAAGCTCTCAATAAATTCTAGAGGTATGCAAAATTCCATATTAAGAAGAGCTCATTTGGCCATACTTTGACAGAACTTACAAATATGAAGGTTTTGGCACCCAAAATGGTTCAAAGTGGGTCCAATTGGCCTCCCACATGTTCTAGCATCTCTTGGGCAAGTTTGAAAGTATAAACATAGCATATATGAATTGCCTAAGTGATCCAAGTCATCATACATTTCAAATTCACCATGCTACGGAACAAAATGCACTATTACATGTAAGCCACAAAAGGGCCAAATTCCACATTTTCATTGCTTTGACTTGCTCTACAGTTCATACATCATTTATACATATGTTTACATTTGCTCACATATTTACATCTCAAAAATAATAAGTACATATTCATTTTGGCACCTCTTTACAACAAAAAAACTAAAATAACTACATAACTCCCTAAGCATGCTCAACTAGGCTCCTTGGTGTGCACTTGGTTCTCCTTGCGCTCCACCTAACATGTTAAGATGGGAGAGGGAAGGGGGTGAGATTCATGGAATCTCAATAGCTCATACTCATTCAAGGAAGCAATCAAGGCATATAAACAAGTCAAAGCATGCAAACCATCTACAATTACACAACACATGCTTTCCATGCCATGAATATCATATCATTGCCAAGAATAGGCTCTAGGGACTTTCGGTCTAGCCTCACTCGAGCTTTGGGACTTTTGGATTGGCCTCACCCTTGGTTTAGAGACTTTTGGCTCTACCTCACCCATCTCAAAGGACTTTCGGCACCACCTCACCCGAGCAATTTTCGCAATTCATATCATAAGCATATTAGTACCAATGCATCAAGGCAACATCAAATGGCATGTCTCATTATACAAGCACATACACAAGCATACAATGACTTTTACACATCCAAGAATGCAACAAGAAAGAGTGAAGAGCTACTTTATCGGCCAATACAAGCCTTCCCTTTCAATTTCTCTTCTTCCTTCTTAGTCCCACAAGCACAACTAGATGGAGTTGTTACCTTTGAGCCTAGGCACAACAAAGAGCATGAAATTATTCTCTCATAACTCAAATAAACACTCACAAAGCTAAAAGGGGCTCTTCATCGAAGCAAACCCCCACTACATATGTAAGAAACTAGGGATTCTCTTTATAGAATTCCACTCACTCTCCTTCCTCTCTCAAGCTCTCAAAAAGGAAAGCAAAGAAGAAGAAGTGAAGATACATGAGTTCTACCCTTCTTCAAGAGTGGTTTTCCATTTTCCTTCTTCTGAACCAAACCCAACTCAACTACCAAAACCATAGAAAGAGAGGGCAAAGAGAGAAGAACAATATGCTAAGAAGAAAGCTATGGAAATCTCAAGCTTGCTTACCTTTTTGCTTGTTCTCCTTCCTTCTCTAGATCTCTCTCTCTCTCCATAGCCCTTTTCTCTCTCTTAGTCGAAGCTTAGGTCGGTTTACAGAGAAAGAATGAATCTAGACACTTTAAGAAGTCAAATTCTCTTTTTTCACACCTTTCCGGACTTACCCTGGCTATAGCGAAGAATAACCCTCGCTACGGCGAGCACGTATCAGTTCCAGATCCCCGCGCGCTATGGCGAGCAACGCCCTGATTTTTGTATGGGATGCCTGCACTCGCTATAGCTAGAAGCATTTTCGCTATAGCAAGAGGGCACTCTTGCTATAGCTAGACTATTTCTTGCTATAGCGAACAGGTACATTCGCTATAGCTAGGCTATAGCTAGTAGACTTAAAAAATTTTCAGCCTTCCGAAAATTTTTAGCCCTTTTTTTTTCTTTTTCTCTTTTTCCCGGTTGTTACAGTGTGAAATACATATAGTGTACAAAAAACAACTAGAAATATACATGAATACCAACTAGTTCCATCAAACTAATAAATGAACTTAAGATGCCCCAGCCATGTAGCTCTAATAACCAAATTTCCCTCAATGAAGTATTGATGTATTAGATCAGGTTCCAACCATGTTGCTTTTGATTGGACCACATTAAGCTTCATAGCTAGGCATGCAGCACATTTCCTTCCTTGCACAAGTAATATGAACAAGTCATTTTAGCAATGCATATCAATTCTACTACATAAAACAACGAGTAACCTGGAAACATTTTGTCTTGGCAATGACATTGGTATTCTTAATTTGAATGCTAGATACTCTAGTGCTAGAGATAAACCTTACCATCAGAATTCTCACAATATTGTTACTGTACAGCATCAATTTAAATATGACATATTTATAGTTATGATAGACTTTCAAAAGCAAGAGCTCAATAGTAAATTTTATGATCAAACTATGGAATTACTCATTCTTAGCTCTACATTAAATTTTAAGGATGCTTAAGAATCTTTCAAGATTGATGACATATGCAAATCAATTTGAAAAGGACAATCTAAAATATTTTAGTGAGCAAGAGAAAGTTCATTTGAGGATTCAGTTGTAACATTATGAGCTTGATGTATTGAAACAACATGAATTTTAGAATCTTTCAACTCTTTTTAAGCTATGTAGTGCACTATCAATTTCAAAAAAATAAAAAATTTATCATTTGATTGATAAGATCGTATGTCTTGTGTTGAGGCTTTCAATTTCTACTGTAAATCTATAGATTGGGCTTTCTCAATAGTGAAACTTGTAAAAACATGGCTTTGTAATAAAATAAAAGATGACTTTCTTATAGATAATTTAGGTATGTATATTAAAAAAAGATTGCAAAAAATTTCACTACAAAAAATATTATAAATGAATTCTATTCCATTTAGAATTGGAGAGCATAATAATACATATTGTATTAATTCAAGTATGTGCTTTCCTTGTATTTAATAGTTATATTTATTTTGATGCTATTATACTTTCTTTTTATTTTTTAATGATTATGTGTCTTTAGTTTTTTAATCTAGAAAATTTTATAATTATATCAATTCAATAGATACTTAAAATTGCATTTTTAGTAGTTCTTATGGTATGTGTTAAGTATATATTTTTGCTCCCCATACTATTCTTTTTGGTTCCATCCTTGGCTATAAATTAAAAGTTTAAGAATCAAATTAAAATTAATTAATCAATTAAAGAACCAAAATAATAATTTAACCTTGTATTTTTTTTAAATTACACATTCCTTTCTCCTTTTTTGTTCTACCATGATCGTCCTCTCACATGCAATATTAGAAGTTCATTCCCCTTTTAGTCCATTTCAAACACCTTCCCTTCCTTATACTACATACTCCATATGAACAATGCACTTAGAGAATAGTAAATAGATGCTTGTGCAATAAAATGATTTTAACACAAACTTGAGATTCAAATTTGGTTAAGATAATTAAATTGGGTGATAAAATAAATAATTAGACTTGTAGAATAAATGGACATGAGAGTTGAAATCTTAAGTTTTAGTGCTATGAGACATATTTAGTCAATTGGGTCTTGATTAATTAATTGCAACTTAACATAATTAAATAAAAATGAGGCAGATGAGAAGATTTACTACAAGAAAACAAGGGCTTTTTGTAGAATCTTTTTGTGAGAAAACCACAAAATTATGTGAGAATTACCATTTTCATGAAAATTCTCATGGAGTTTGAGGCATTAAAAAAAAGTCATAGGAATTCCAAATTATCACATGATTTTTCTATGAGCAAGTCTTTTTGTAGAATTTTTCTATGAGAAAAAACTGTGAGAATAAATAGTTTGAAAGATGTAAAAATTTTGTGACTTTCTCACAAATTTTCTCATAGTAAAAGTCTGTGAGAAACCAAAAAATTTGAAATATTTTTTGGATTCTCATAGTAATTTGTTATGAGAATTTGTATATAGTTTTCATGGTAAAATTTTGTGAGAACTCAAAAAAATTTCAAATTGTTTTGGTTTCTCAAGGACTTTTGCCACGAGAAAACTATTACTTGATTCTCATGGTATAATTCTTTGAATAACCAAAAAATTCAAAATTTTTTTATTTATTATGGAATTTTATTGTAAGAAAAAATTTGTAGATTTGTCACAGTAAAATTCCATTTGTTTCTTATAGAATGCTACCATGACAATGATAGAAGAATTTACAAATTTTAGCCAATTTTTCCATATTTCTCATGGTTATTTGCCGCGAGAAAAAAAATAGATACTACACTTTTCAGTTTCTCACAGTAAAATGCCATGAGAACACAAAAAAAAAAAAAAGAATTTGCAGCATTCTCATGAAAATATTTTGCAAGAAAGTTGCAAAATTTTTATTCTTGACATTGCATTTGGACATCAACCCCTATTTAAACAAGTGACTCTTGTTTAAATAGTCAAGGAACATAATACCTAAAATCAACTTGCCGATGACAAAGCCATAGTAATAACAAAGCCACAACCAATCAATAGATAGATAAGTAATAAATGTGTTTAGAAAATATCACAAAGTAAATCCAACCTAAGATAAGTATGTGCTCAAGATCATAAAATTATAAATCATAAATCTATAATAATGTCACATAAATAGCAACCCTAGAATCATTCTTTATCATCCTTATCATCTTCACCACCACCATCATCATAAATAGGTTGAGCTTGGAAAGTGCCATCTCTCTTAGTGCCTCTATCCATGTAAGGCATAATCTATATCATAAAGGTTTCCATCTTGTCCTCATGGGCCTTTTGCATCTTGGCGAAACTTGCCTTATCAATTTAGGCTTGTTTTGAAAGGTTTTCCTTTAGTTTCTTCTCAAAAGAAGCTACTAAGTACGCTCTTATTTGAGAAACCTCACCAAGGTTATATCTAAGGTGTTAAGTGCCATCAGAAATAAGGAGACTAGCCTTTGACCCAAGTCCACATACATGATCTCTCTTGTTCTTTTCCATTGACAACCTTGAGCCTTATGGAAAAGTTAGTGTCATCCAACTCTAACTCTTGAGTTTGCCTCATTTGCTTATACTTGCTTTGTATCAACCAAGAATAGGTAAATGTTAAAGACAAAAACAAATTAACCATATACTCAAATTAACCATATACTCATCATATAGTAACAATCTTATTTATAAACTAGCCAAGTGACTTACATAAGTGTTAAAAGCTTTTTTATTAACCTAACCCCCTTTCTTCTCATTGCGTTGGATCTTTTTGAATACCTTAGGGATTTAAATCTCTCAACCCCACTCCACTTCCTACAACACTTGAGTAAAATAAGTTAGAATAAGATCAATTAAAATAATATAAACATTAATCTAATGAAACTAGCACATTCAAAGAATACTTAACATCCTTCTCTTATACTTTAAGAATGGCACATGCCTACCTTTATATAGGTATCCTCTAATATCTGAAGCCCTATTGGCCTTATTGCATATAGACTTAGCCTTGAACTTATCACTTTGCCAATACTCATCTAGCATAGCTTGGGCTACTATAGATAACCATTTTGCCTTTGGTTTTTCCATTGCGAATGTCTCTAAAGGATGCACGTATTAATATGCTAGACTTATCTATTTCTTGTAAATCTATCGCTTAGTACATAGATCCCAAGCACATATTTTTTCACTAGAAATAAGCAAAGCTAATTAACTAAAGAATAATAGTAGCACATTAACTATGCTTATCGTAATACTTAAATAGTTACATAATTAGCTCACTTTAAACTCCACAAATGATAAGTTCTTCACAATATTAGGGACTTTGGTAAATTCTAGCCACCCATGCTTAAACTTGCTATGGATGATCTAAGACAATATAGTGACTAGTGGGATATGTGAATAAAACTTGTGAAATGGATAGAGTTATACAACAAAAGTAAAAATAAAATAACAATCACAATATAAAAAAAAAGCAATACCTTTAGTAGATTCTTACTTGTGTGTACCTTAAGGTCTAATAACTAGTCGTCCATCACTTAATCTTGCCCTTAGCTCATATCTAATGTAATGAAAAGATGAGCCAGCCACATTTGTGCTTAAAATATATGTAGAAGGTCTTTTTGAACTAATGAAAGTGGATTTATGGGGTGGTGTTTAAACGCTTAGAGATAGAAGAGAAAATGATGCAAACATTGATCTTGAAAGGGTCCTAACATGTGGAGATAGTTGAGGACGTGATGGCTATGTAGTAGCTAATGGCATCTGGATTGGCTTAGACTGCCACACAAACTTCCTTTTGTCTTATTTGGTAGTAAAAGACCCTTATTGCATCCTCCCCTTGACATTTGAAAGGGAAAATAATAAAACATTTTAGAAGTAAGTATGAGTAAACAATTCATATAAGTCAAACAAATTGTTAAGTGATAATCATAATTCTTTATTGAATTGTATATCACTTGCTAAATAATCATCATTAGGAGGATCCTCTTTAGTTTCAAATGAATCAATATCTAATAGCTTCTCATATAATACTTTGTCACTTTCTTCTTTAGTTTCACCAATCTCATCAATAAAAAAGCTAATATTCATATTGTCTACTTCTTCACTTTGACCCATGTTATCTTTTAGATCTTGCTCACTAAGGTCATTTTTAACTAACTAAGGTAAACATTGGCCTCATCTTGAAATGATGAATTTAGATTATCATCGCTAGGGGCATTAATCCTATTCCTTGCTTTTGTCCTAATCACAACAAGCTAACCTTTTTTGTTAGGTATTGATTTTGGATACAGTGTAAAATACACTTGATCATCTTGTTTTGGAAAGATAATATGGTTATTGTCCTTGAATATTCCTTTTGCCTTAACCTTAACAATACCATATTTAGGGCAAACTCAAGTCCCCTTATTAGTAGGATCATACCAATTGCAATTAAAGACCATCCAATGCTTAACTGGTAGGCTAGTAAATTTTAACTGTGTAATCTCCTTCACCATACTATGATACCTAAAAGGCTGTGCAAAACTTATAACCATTCATAGACCATTGATCCCATATATGTACAAGCGTCAAAGGACCCCAAGCCAAAGAAACTAATAAAGTATCTTATATCTCATTTAAAGGGTTTAAAACCTAATCAAAATACAAACAACATTATTGAAACATAATATAAGAAGCTTAGTTTCATGAATTTATAACATTCCTTTAGGAAATTTAGATGAACTGACATAAGTTTTAAACCTTTCACAAAATTCAAATAAAATATACTTATCAACCTCCTCATTGGATAGAGTAGGGTTCATGGAAAGTAATGCCTTAACATATAAACTACATTATATCATGGAGGGATTAACCTTGTTTACTTAGAATATTACATGTGAAAGGATAATTATATATTTAATTAAACTAAGAGGGAATCTTACTTGGGGAATGGTTTAACCTTTGGACAATTAAAAAGAACATACAATATTATAGTATTAGCCTTATTATGAACAAGATAATGAGTTTTACTAATAGCTCTTTCATGAGGCTAGCTATGATAATTAAAGATAAAGATGGGAGGACGATGATCACGGTCCCCACCATTATCATTTCGAGGAGCTCTCCTAGTTTTTAAGTGGGCATGTGACTTAAAATAGTAAGATCAGAAAGTTAAAGTTTCTAACATTATATACACTTAAAAAATATAGCCTTCAACATGGGCCTTGTTTTTAACCTTTCTTTTTAGTGCATACAAAAACCTCTTAAATGAATACACCACCTATATTGTACATGTCCACCTGCTATTGCTTCATACATCAAGTGAATAGGTAAGTGCTTTATAACATCAAAGAAACTAAGAGGAATATCTTTTCAAGTTTATATAAAATGACAATAATGCTTTGCTCCATCACATTAAGGCTATTTAGTTGTAAAATATAACCATAAAGATCTCAAAATAAATAGCTCAACTCCATTTTAAAGTATGAAAGATTAGGATTGATAGTCCATTGCATACTATTGGTAGTAGCTTCTCCATGAAAACATGATAGTCATGGCTTTTCATCCTTACTAAAATGAAACTTTTCACATAAATACAATGTGCCAAGTTGGATGTATAACCATCTAGAAGCTTCAAAGTTTTAACCTATTCACATATTACTCACTTTTGCTCTATATTAAATGTGTACGTTACCTTAAGTTTTACCATTTTACCATTGCCTGTATCTTCCATGTATAAGGTAGGTTGTTTATAATGCATGGCCAAATCTAAATTTGCTTTCACGTTGTCTTTTGTCTTACCATTCATATCCATCACTATCTTAAACACATTTTGAAAGACATTTCGTTGATTATGTGGATTCAACAAGTTATACTAACAAGGAAGGCCCCAAAAAAATTTACTACATTTAGTTTAATTATGATTTTAACCATACCCCTCCAAAGATAGGCTTAGAGATGCTATTATTTAAGGAAATCTTGTAACTTGGTCAAACAATTCTTCTTTTGAATACCTTGATGGTGGTTGTGAAGTCTTCATGTATTCTTTATGCAGCGTTATTTATTCTGACAAAATGGATGATTCCTTGACAAGAATTGATGATGGTGATAAAAAAAAACAAGTTTTTTCTCCATGCTTCAATTGGAATGCCTTTAAACAACCCATGCAAATGGGACACCCTAGTCTCCTTGTAGTTTGTCAACCACTCAACATGCCATAAGCTAAAAAATTATTAATAGTCCACCCAATCTCAACATTTTCTTAGGAAATTCTCACAAAAAAGAAACCATGAGAATTTATCGCTAGAATAGTGAAAGATTTGTATATCATGACAAATTTTGCAACAATTTCTCACTGCACCAATTCTGTAAGAGAAACCTTAATTTCTTGTAGTGATTCAATTAACTAAGATAGGATTCAGTTGACTGGATCTTAACTTTAACAAACAGAAGTAGAACCAAAAGCATAATAAATATAAAATAAGAGAGAGAATATTGAAAATTATTCTAGTTAGGACCCTTGTCCTACGTCTAGTCCTTTTAGAACTTAAGAGTTTTCTTTCATTAAAACTTATCATTGTACATAGTGGCACACAGTTCTTCATTTAGGTTTTTAGGTTTCTCTCAACTCACCTAATAACTCACTTTCCTAACACTTAGAAATATTTTCAACAAATAAGTGAAGGTTTGAAATAAAACTTTTATTGGGCTTATATTACAAAATGTTTATTAGGCTTTTGACTTGATCCCTTTCATTATTATAAAAGTCAAATTGAGCTAACATGAAAAACCATTGCACCAACACCATATAGGTGGGATCACCTTTGACCTTTCTTTCCTTTTTTATTTTCATTCTCCATCCATACTCTTAAAAAAAAATACTTCAACTTAAGCTTCTACCCTTAATTGCATTCATAATTTGGTTATGGGGGACCATAAATGGCATCGTTTTGAACCCATGGATCCATCTTCTAAATAGTGGATGTCTTAGTTACAACACATCCAACTTATCTAGCTTTAAGGATAACTTGAACACAATGTTTTAAGACCTCAAAAAGTAAATTAGCAACCAAAGTTAACACATTGAAATAAACCAAGGAAGCCAACCCTATTTATGCTCTTTTTCAGTGCAAAAACTACTTATTGCCATTAATTATGTCCTTTACTTCAACATTGTGGCCACTCAAATCCAAAACTACTTTGTTAGGACCAGTGATTATGTCATCTACATGGCCACTTCCTAAGGTCAACTCCACCAAGTCCAAGAGATATTAGTTTGACTTTTTCTCTTTAAAATAATTGGGTATAAAGATAAAATATTGGGAAAATTACATTCAAGGACCATAACATTGTAAAAATTAATTTTGGGAGGACATGGTTGTAACAAGGTTCTTCATTGTAAATTTTGCAAACTTAAGGTCCTTATTAGTTGTAATTTTCCCTAAGATATTTACTAGAAAATTATTTAAATACCTCTTTCAATAGAACATATGATATTATAATTATAGTACATGATGGAATATATAATACTAGTTTGTGTTGTGTTCATTGATTGATTAAAGGCAAAACATAGAGGAAAGTTTATATATATATTTGTAGAATATATGATATATATATAAATTTTATATATAATATATGATATTATAATCACAATATAATTCATTTGAATGAATTGTTTTTTTAGTCTAATTATCAAATATATTTTTTGATAAAATTTATTTCATTTAAAGAAATTACTATTTTGGTGTTGTTACCAGTGCTTCACAGGCATAAGAGTCTTACAAGCCCAACTCACTCTACCAAGGCCTAAAGAAAATTAACAACATTTGTAATACCTTTACCACTAGCCTTCATATTTCATCAATCATGCTTAGCTTCATACACTTTCAAGAAAAATAATATATTTAATAGTATTTAATTGCATTACGTAAGGCCTCGTTTCTTTGTTTTATGCTTCATGGATCATGTGACCTCATTAATATCATTTTTGATCCATAGCAAATCCATACAAGTCATACATGTAACGAACGATAAATTTCGTAAAATGACGAAATGAACTGTATAAAAGCAAGTCCCCTAAAATGACCTAGATAATGTCCCAAAATATTTGGGTAGAGTTCTAGGCTCTTAAAAATGATAATTCCAAGCTTAGACAAAAAGAAAAATGGAGCTAGGATGATGAAACAAATTGTGACAAAAACTGACAAAACGTAATGGCATTTTCATAAATAAGTGCAACTTTTAGAAAAACACACAGGAGGGCTTTTTAAATGAAAAATTTAAGTTGCCAAAGGTTCTCAAAGGCCCCAAAAACTATCGGAATCCTCGGGATCGATAAAGCCCCTCCAGTATACTTTTTTCGATGACGGTGAATCCAAACTTTGACGGATTCGTTTGGGAAGATTTTAGCTCCAAATTGAGTGATTCCAAAGGCATTTTATTAAATTAGGAACCTAAATTTTATAATAGAAAAATGGTTCTAAAAAAGGAGCTAAAATGAAGTTAAAACAAAATTGCCATTACGGAAGGATGAAATTGGAATTTTTGAAAAAGTGAGTTTATTGAATGTTCCATAAGCTTCTTGACTCTTCCTCCTCCTATATAGCTCAGCCTTCTTCTGTCCAAAATACAAAAAAATAAGCTCTCTCTTAGGTACACATGAGGAGGAGAGAAAGGGAGGAAGAAACCAAGGAAAAGGTGAGAAATTTCATGGAATTTCATGCTTCTCCTTCTTCCAATTTTGTTCCACTCCTTCTTAACTCTCTTTCTATAGTTTTCTTAAGATGATTGGTTTTGTTTTTGGACCATAACCAAGGAAAAATTTTCAAAAATTGAGAAGAGGACTCAAGCCAAGGAAGAAGCATCAAAAGGGATCTAGAAATCCAAGGTATTTTCTTGTTCTTGTTGCTTTTTCCACTTGCTTTTTGGTTGTGTGTTTCAGCCTCATATAGAACCATAAGAGAGGAGAGAGTTATAGCCAAAACCAAGAGAAGAAATAAGGTTTTGGACCATAGAGAAGAGGTATATGGCAAGAAATTGCAAGAAAAACCAAAGGAAACCATTTGAGCAGATTTGGCACTTCACATAGAGCAAAATAGGCCATTTTGGTGAGCTATACCAGTTTCTGTCCAAATGAGCTCTCCTTGATCGGATGTTTGGCATACATCTAGAGCTTTTTGGGAAGTCAAAGTAGGTAATATTTGGAGATCTGTGAAATTTTTTAAGTTGGCTAAATTTTTAGAATTTGTTGCTGGTACTGTTCATTTGGTTTGAAATGAACTCTATCATTTATGGGTCAAAAGATGTCCAATTGCTATGAAAATTTATAGGAAGAAACTAGACCTTCCCAGTGACATGTACCAACTAGAAGCACCTAATTTGGATGTCTAGAGAGGGAGATATGAATTTTTGAAGTTGCTATTTTATTTTAGGCACACCTCCAGACCTGTGTTACTGTTTGATTGACTTTTGGGGTCTAAAAGCCATTGGATCAATCCAAAAATATTTTTTTTCTCTAGCTAACATCCACAAATTTCCAAATTAGTATAGTTTACATGGATTGGATTTTTTTGGAATTAATTATGAATTTATAAAATTTATATCAATAAGCTATATCAGATTTTTGGACAGCTCGACCTCCCTGCCTTTTTTGATGTCAAGCGTGGTTGGGAATTATTTTTATGTAAATTTAACATCTAGAGCTTTCCAAAAAGCTATGGTTTGGTTGATTTCAATTTTTTTACATTTAGTTATGATTTTTCAAAGTTGCCCCTGAAATCTTCGTATGCTATCCGCGAGATTAAGTGATAATTTCAGGGTTTTTAACTTGAAAACCGTGGATTGCTTGATATTTTGAGTTGATTGTGATTTGTTCCAATGATAAATGCCTAGAGAATGTTGTTGGATAATTCATGGGGCCCACGTAAGGTGAGTGGAGAAAAATTAACCCCGATGTAATGCGACAAAGTGCATGAAAATATGGCTTTTTCTTAATAATTCCCTATGAATATGCACATAACTATCTTGAATGGAAGGATATAATGAGAGGAAATATAAGGTATGATAATGCACATCACAAAACATTCCAAGAGTCTCGGATTTTAGACCACATTCCACAAAATCAATGTTTTGCTCTCTGGTTCACTTTCCAGATTTCTGATATGAATATTGAAAATTCATAACTAGTTTTATAAAAATCAAAATCAAGCAAACATACCATTCTAAAAAGCTCTGGATGTTAACTAAAGGCTAAAAATAATTCCAGATGAATGCAGCGGCCTTTAACTTATAGAAATTGATGGAACAGTACCAGAGGTTAAGATACATTATTGGTGTTATCATGCAACTTCAAAAATTCATTTCTCCCTATATAGAGCTCCAAATGAGGTGATCTCGATGGCTATGAAAAGATTATGATGTCTAGTTTATGACTGTAAGAATTCATGACCATTGAACTTTATTTGTCCTACATAGACATAGAAATATAAACTGACCATATGAACAGTGCACATACCATTTCTGTATAATTTAGCTAACTTTGAAAAATTATAATAAATTTTCTAAAGGTCCAAATTGAGTGTTTTTTATGTCTATGAAAAGCTTTAGATGGGACCTACTTGTGACAACCCTACCTTCTAATCATTGTAATTATGGTCAAATATACGATTAATAATTAATTATTAAGGGTTGAGTGGTTACAATTTATCACATTGTGAAAAGATGAGAAAAATTTAAACCTTGATGTTAGGGTCATCACCATACCACCTCTATAAAAAAAAATTTGCATAAGAGAAATTCTCCTACTATAAGGGGTTTATGACTCAACCGTCCATTCGTTTTAATACCCAATAACCTCCCACAAGTGTTCCTATATCATCTCTTACCATTACCGTTGAAGAAAATGGGGTTTCTAGGCTAAAAGGAGTAGGTTGGGGACTTGCGCCGCCGCCTATACCTTCCCCGCCGGGCGCTAAGTTGCTCTTTAGAATCACTGGACAAATTTCACAAATCTCGTCGCAGCTATTGCAGCGGTGAGTTGGACCTTCGCTACGGCCAACCTATGTGGTGCCGCGGCAGAAATGCCTTCTGGAACTACTGTTCCCAACTCTAACGATTCTTGCCTCGACGCAATATATTTGCGTCATGGCAGGTTTTGCTTCTGTCCAATCCTTATTTTTATTTTCTCGACTCACGCAGCGGCAGGACATAATGCGCCGCGGTGAGTTTTGGTTTTGTTACCCTCCTGGGCGATTTTTCCCACTTTGCGCCGCGGCGAGATTTATCAGGCCGCGGCGCTCCTCGCCACTGTCACTCCCCAGGTCAGTTGTCCACCCTTGCGCCACGGCGGTATTGGTTATGCCGTGGTGCCCTTCGGCTCTGTCTCCCATTTGGCCGTGGTGAAGCCTTCTTAGCCACGGCGAGAATCCCTCCTGTAACTGCATTACCCAAATTTCGCCTCCTACACTCCAAATCTCATCCTAGAAATACTCCAGGTCCACCTTCCCTTATTTTATGTGATCCTAATGGTGTTTACCTACCCTGTTTACCCATCAATCCATCCATTACCATTGCAAAACTTAATTACTACTTCCTACTTGCCCAACTAGCTCATATTAGCAAATTCATGAATATATGACAGCAAGAACACATACATTAGCAGCAATTAACATCCTATACACATTTCATAGAGATTCCATTCAACAATAGCTTATGTCCACATCTAAGGCATCATATGACTACAATTCCCATATGGCAATCCATATCACAATTTCTACAAAACCATATATATGATAATATAAGTTCATACATTAATATTCAACTATAATGAGACTTAAATCCTTAACGGTTACACTTCAATCAAACAAAATATGAACGCCTACACTTGGCAACACATGATGATGCTATGTAAACTAATAACAAAATTGCATTTACCCTATTCTACTCAGACCAAGTGTAGCTCCCCACACCCGGCCTCGGCTCATGGATGTTCATCCACTTGCTTACCCTTATCCTTACCTGAGGAACCTTCACTTGAAATATTAATCCCATAAAATGGGGTGAGATATAAATCTCAGTAACCAAGGTAATTCCATCATATATCTAGTTTAATTAGCATATAAACATGAATCAAAATCAACATTAGAATCATATCCATCATATCAGCCAATGAATCAATTAAGCTATCATGATTACTATCCCATACTAGCAATCATATTATCACATGTTAAAGGCCATTAACACCGGGAGAGGCCCGTCCACGGCACCTACTCCTTATTGAGCACAACCGGGGCTCAGTGCATCTGGGTTTGATCATAACTCGGTGCTCGATCGAAGCATATGCATGGGTGGCAGCCGCACCACAGCTCCACCATGGACTCACAAGGTCCAATCACAATTCAACAGATAGCTAACCAATTCATTCAACATTTCAAATCATTCATATACAGCAACATATGAAATTAAATCAAATATATACATGGAATTGATATAAACTTGGTTATCTCACTTGTAGACAAATTGCAACAGCCACCACAAATCCCAAATTCGGATTAGAGTGTCCTTCACCAGAAAACTCAATATTCCACCTAAAATCCTAAGAAAATTCGTACAGAATTAATACCCATTTTATAAATCAGCCATAGGGGTCTTAAATTAACAAATGAAACATCAAAATGGAGGGTTTAAACTCACCTAATGTCAGCCCTAACCTCAACTTACGAATTTTACCAAGAAAATCCTCAAACATCCACATTTCAGATTTTTGGGTAGGATGAAAATGCTCCAAATGAAAAACTAATTAGGCCAAATTACAGAGAAAGATGAGGGGATTAAGTTGTATAACTATTACCTTGGCTAAATCTTGCTCTAAATGTAAGAAAATGCAGAATTCTTGCCCCCAACCTTAACCTCCTTCTCAACCTCCAAATTTTGCTTCTTGAGTTTTATGTTTCAGCAAGTGTGAGGAAGAGACAGATGTATTAGAGTTTTAGTTGGGTTTAAGTTGGGTCAAAGATGGGTCATGGGTTGCTCCAAGGTCCAACTTCATTTGGGCTTCAGATTTTAGCTTATTAGGCTAGTTTTAAAGTGTTGGGCTGCAGAATTTTGTTGGGCCAGTTCTTATACATTGGGTTGCTGAAGTTTAATTAAGTTTGGGCCAAGTTTGAAGAGCTCAAGAATGTGGGTCTGCACAAGGGTTATTGGGCCACTTAGAAGAGTCTATACAAGGTAGATTTTGGGCCTCCATCACACTAATTTAGGTTAGGTCTGCACCTAACCCATTGGGCCTCCATTAGTCTCTTATCATGATCTATTTATTTAAGCCTAGATAGGATTTCTATCTCAATTAAATCTCAACCCATATTAATTATTCCTAATTAATCTAATCCGTGATTAACACCTTAATTAATTATGGGGTGTTACACTACTTGCTGGCCAAATTTCATTTTAAAACTCACTCATTTGGTTAGACTTTGGTTCAACGCACAAAATGGTCAAATTTGATGTCCAAATGGGTATCTCAAGGCACTAAATGCTCTTCTACCCTTTCCATAACCACTTGGGCAAGTTTAAAAGTATAAATACAACATATGAAAGCATGCTAAATGATCTAAATCATCATAGAGCTCATTCTCACCTTGCCACTTACATACATACACATGGGTATCATAGCATATGGGTGGCAAAAACTCATGCATTCATTCCTTTGATTTCAAAATGGTTACATACATCATCTATACATACATTTGAACTTACTCAAAAGCCTACATCATATATACATCACATGGTTACATATTTTAACATCAATATGTCACAAAATGCCTATATTTTCTTATTCCTTTGTCAAAGTCTTGCTTTTTAAGATTGTTGGCCTCCATTCCTCGGTCCACTTAGCTCACCTAGACATGGTTAGGTACATGTGGGGAAAGAGTGAGATTAAAAGAATCCCAATAGCTCTTAACCCTTTCAAACATACATAATGGATGTATATACAAGTCAAAGAATGCATGCATGACATTCAAGCAACTAGTGAGCATACATAAATCATTTTCCTTGGCACATCAACTCATACATAGCCAACATAAGTTCTCAAGGGCATTGCTTTAGCCTCACCCAACTTTCTTGGGACTTTTGGATTTGCCTCACCCACTTTCAAAGGACTTTTGACTTAGCCTCATTCTTCTAGAGACTTTTGGCTTTGTCTTACTCATTTTTAAGGACTTTTAGCTCATCCTCACCCTTGCTAAGGGACTTTTGGCATAACCAAACCCATGCAAGCCATAATGTAATCTTAAACACATTTTAAGAAACATAATCATACTATAATATGTAAACATTGGTTAGAAATATTTCTCATGGCTCAAACATATACACAAGCACTCAATGACAAGAAAACAACCAAGCCATGCATGTGAGAAAGGTTAGAAAGCTACTTTGAAGCAAGATTCACACAATTTTCCTTGGATTATTCTTCCTCTCTCTCGGCTACACACTTGCAACTAGGAAGAGCTTGATTTCTTTGGCCTAAACATATCAAATGGGATGCAATTACATCATGGAAGTAAGCTCTAGCATCACACACACTCTATGGAAGCTTACTGTCACACTCGAAAATGCAACCGTGAGGCGTCAAATATAAATCGAAATTAAAAATAAATAAATAAATAAATAAAGCAGAACAAGAGTAGTAGAGTCGCCACCAAATTTTTTTTTGAAAGGGTAAAACTTTGGAAAACCCTTTTTTTATAAGAAAAATAATAATGGCCTGCAAACCAGATTCAGATTTGGGAGTCTATTGTGAGTGGGGAAGGTGTTAGGCACCCCACTACACCTGTTACTGAGAACAGTTACCCTAAGTCAGTTGTGCAAAATTAATATGACCTTCATTCTATTCTAATTCTCCCTAATAAATCATATGCAAAGTAGGAGGAAAAACTTAAGGGAATAAAATTGAAAGAAAGAAAACTAAGAATAAAACAGAAAGGAATTTTAAAAGTAGAAGAAGTAAGAAGGGAATAAAATTAAAAGTAAAATCAAATGAAGAGAAATTAACGAAATAAAACTAAAAGAAAAGACTTATTTATGAGGGCGAACTTGACCTAGGATAAGAGCTTAAGGCCTACGTACCCTTTAGTGTGATCAAAGTCTACGTAGTTCGAGAAAATAGGTTTGCGTTTATTTTTTTATTTTTGTGATCTTGTTTTGTTTTTATCTATGTTTTTTTTTCATTTTTTTGTTTAATTTATTGTTTAATTTATTGTTTTGTTATTTGTTGCTTTTTTTTTGTTTTGTTTTGTGCCTTGTTTTTTTATCATTTAGACCCTTACAATTAAAACGATTTTAAAGTTAGTTTGTGTGTTTCAATTTGAAAAGCCTAAATTACTCCCACTTCCCAACCATTTCTTCCATCTATATTTTTTTTGATTTGATTTTTTGGTCTTTCTCAGTTTTTCTTGTACTTTTGATTTTTCTTATTATCATTTTTCCTTCTTCTTTTTTTTTTATCCTCTTTTTTTTTTAAGTTAAACTTTTTTGCATTATTTTCACTCCCTTTTTTTTGTGAAAAGCCAAAGACAATGAAAACCACTTCTTTCTGTAACAAATAAAATGAGTTTTAAAATTGATTGATGTGTTTTGATTTGCTAAATGGCTAATTTAGTTTTACTTTCCTTGCATCTTCAATTTTTCTTTTGTTTTTTTTTATTTTTTTGTTCTCTTTCGATTTTCTATCTAATTTTGCTGCTCTCATGCTGTTTCCTCCCCTCTTTTTTATTATTTTTATTTTTATATTTAAATGACTAAGCTTTTATTATTATTTTTTGGTAAAAAGATAAAGAAAATAAAAATTACTTTCCCCTTAACAAATAAAACGAATTTAGAAATTAGTTGGTGTGTTTTAACTTGTTAAAGGTAAATTTAATTTTACTTTCATTTTTCTTTTTTTTCATTTTCTTTCTACGTCTTTTTTGTTTTATCTAATTCATTATTTGTTTGGTTTTTTTTGGTTTTTATCTTGGCTTTTATTTTGTCCTCTTTTGTTTCATCTAACTTATTATTTGATTTTTTCATCATTTTGCTATATTTTATTTATATGTTGTTTTTTTTTCTTTGGGAGTGGCATTTTGGTTTTTGTTTTATGTTTTTTTTTACTTTCTCTCTTTCTTTCAGTTTCTTGAAAGGAGAAGGCTCATTTGGCTTTTCTAACGGATTGTGCATTTTTCCATTAATCACACCTTTCTTTTTTTGTTTAAAAAGGAACTTACTTTAATTTCTAAAAAAAAGTACTCATTCCATTTTGAAATCCCTTTTTTTTTTTCTTTTTTTTTTATCTAGTTTCCCTATTCAAAAATCTTTTTTTTTTTAAAAACAATTTGATATTGATCGAGGGGGCCTGAAACATAATAAAAAATAAAGCAAATTTGTTACCCAATGAATACTAAGGAGGCCCATTGCCTCACATGGTCCATGAATTAGTGACTATGAGCTGAGGAGATAAAGAATCTCATACAACTATTCTAAAAAATGTAAAAGCAAATAATCAAATAAAGTAGGAAGGGATATAATAAATTTTCACAAGCCCATGGATACTTGTGACGCATAAGCCTCGGTTACATCCTTGCTACTCGATGTATGAATATAACATGAACGAATAGCCATCTCAAAGTAACAAAAAAAATGTGCTCTCTATATTTTTCTGTCCAAGCCCATCCCTCGAAGGTTTGGAGATGGATCGCACACAACTTACCATCCAATTTAGACAAAAGCGCAAAAGAAAAAAAGAAAAAAGAAAAAAGAAAAACTAGTTCAAATTCAACACATGTATAAGCATTCTTCGAATCCCCATCTTATCAAATGTGAAGTAATGAATTAGAGAAGTGTTCATGTAAACCTCGATTCAAATTAGATGTCCATTTCAGATTAAATGTTCAAGTAATGAATAAGACTTAAACACAGCAATTTTTACCAACAACAATCGGACCCATATGTCTGTTGCATATTTCTCCTAAGCAATTTTGTCGACAGCCTACCGAGCATTGATTGAAAAAGGTATAGAAATGGGATTTACACCTTACTGTTACTAGCTAAGATGTAATCACGAAAATAACATATGGTCCAATTCTTGATATCATAAAAAAAAAGACACAAATCGATTTGCTCTTCATTGAACTGTCTAATTTCCATTCTCCAGACAACATAATTGATTCCCCACATAAATAGAATCCTAAGCATATTGTATAATCAAAGTGAAACAGAGACGAAGCAAAGATGAAGCCATCCGATAAAATGGTTAATCAATTACAGAGATGAAACCAGGAAACACAGTATTATTCAGCAATCTGAAACCAATCAGCCCATATATCAGAAACGAATTGAAATTAGGAGAATACCTGGCTGGTCAAATTGCTGAAACTCGAAATGCTTTCCTCCCTTCATCTCTGTTCGACCCTTCCTCTTTGAATCCTTCGATATCTCAGTCCCTCCAACCTGGCGAAAACTGAAACTTCTCTTCTCCCTGATTCCTTGATACCCCCTTTGGGTTTTTCTCCTTCCCGGGACCCCTCCTCCTTCGATTCTCAAGCCTTCTCCCTCTCGCCTTCTCTTTTTTTTGTCTCATCTCTGACTCCTTGATTTCTTTCCCTGTTTCTAGTCTCTCCTGCCAATCTCTCCCAATCCGAAAATCCCCTCCTATTTTTCGAATCCGAAAACCTCTCCCTCCTCTCGCTCTCTTCGTTCTCCTACGCGCACTCTCCGTTCTCCTACGCACTCTTTTCGGGCCTCAATTGGTAAAAAAACCCCCTTTATAGTCTGAATTTTGACCTCTTTTATTCAAACCTAAAACTCTCCTCCCTTCGATCCCCTCCTGTCACTAGTTATGAATTCAAACCTCTTTTTCATTTCCTCTTCCCTCTTGATTTGTGCTTCCCTCTTTTTCTCCTTCTATTTTTGCGTCAGTCGTCCTCTGCCTCTAGTGGCAAAAGGGATGGGAGAGGGAGGTCAAACCTTGAGCCCCCCGTTGCAGGTTTGCTTCACTGGACCCCCCGAGGCGCTGATCGTTCCATTTCTGTGTTTCAAGACTCTGCCCCTTTGTGCGTCTCGCGCTGTGTCACCTGGGGGTTCTGATTTGGGAAGTTCGAAAAAGGAGAGCCAGGTGGGGTCATGAATTTGGCCCGATGGCCTAGTCCAAAATAGACTTTTGGCTTCAGTGGGATTGGGCTGAGGGTTTAGCCAGATGGGCCTGGGAAAAGGACTTAGGCTCTTTTTTTTGTAATCCTTTGAATTTTCATTTTTTTAGGCCTTGGGCTTTTCTTCTTTTTGTTTATTTTTTCTTTTTGATTTTTGATTTTTTTTCTTTTTTTTTAATTCTTCTTTTGACCTTTTTTTTTATCATTTTTGTTTTTTAAAGCTTTTGAAAATTTTTTCATTTCTTCATTTTCTCCTAATTTTCTACTTTCTTTCTTTTGTTCTTCTCTTTTTTTTTTGTATTTTTGTTAATTTAATTTTGTTATTATTTTTGTAGCTTGTCCCGACAAAATACGGTGTTCACAGTTGCCCTTCTTTACTTGTTTCTTGGGCAAGGAAATTGAAAATATAATGTTTGATATTTTTGCATAAGAAACAAGTAAAGATAAGAACACATATTTTGTTTAGGATGATTTAATTGCCTTTTGACAATAAACAAGAGGAAAGGGCGACCCAAACAAAATATGATATTTGCAGGTTGCCCCTCTTTACTTATTCTTGAAGTGAGGAGATCGAAAAAGTAATTTTGGATATCCTTAACTTAAGAATAAGTAAAGATAGAAACATGTATTTTGTTTGGTGAGTTAACGGATCAAAATGAATTGACTTACCTGGGAAAGCCATTTGGTTTTAGTGCAGGACTTCGGGTGCCTGTTCTGGTGCAAGACTTCGTGTGCCTATTCTAGAGTAGGACTTTGGTGCCTATTCTGTGTCGGACTTCGTAAGGGGTGCCTATTCTGTGTAGGGCTTCGTAAGGGGTGCCTGTTCTAGAGCAGGAATTTGGATGCCTATTCTGGTAGGACTTTTGGGATGCCTGTTCTGGAGCAGGACTTTTAAAGGGGTGCCTATTCTATGCAGGGCTTCGGATGCCTGTTCTGGAGCAGGACTTTGGTGTTACTTGTTCTAGAGTAGGACTTTGAAAGGGGTGCCTGTTCTGGAGCAGGACTTTGGATGCCTGTTCTGGAGTAGGACTTTAGGGTTGCCTATTTTGGAGCAAGACTTTGAAAAGGGTGCCTGTTTTGGAGCAGGACTTGGGGTTGCCTGTTCTGGAGCAAGACTTTGAAAGAATGCTTTTTGGTGAATTTTTCTTTGGTTTTTTCTTTTGCCCCAATGTGAACTCAAGGTCCACGACATGAATGCATATGTAAAATACACGAAGCACATGACGTGCTCCATGAAATGTTTATTTTGATTGCCTCAATGTGAACTTAGGGTTTACATGTAGGCATGTATGAAATGCAAAGGCAAGTGCGGTACTTTGCTTCATAAAATGAGAATGTTTACTTTTGCCTTGTCTTAGCATGAAGTAGTATGCGTGAAGGATGCCAAATTTTACTTTTTTTTCATTTTGCTTTACTCCACTATAAACAGGGGTCACGCCATTTAAATGGTTTTGAAAATTCTCTCCTCTTTTTTTTTATGTTTTTCTTTTGCTCTATATTTTGTTGTGGTTTTTTGTTTTTTTTTGTTGTTGTTTTTTGTTAGGAGTACTAATTTCCAAAAAATAAAAATAAAAAAAATAAAAAAATGCATTAATATTTTAATTAATCAGCCCTAGCGAGGTAGCATGCTCCTCTTCCGAAATGTGATGTTCATCAAACCGGTCTTTCAGTACCCTCGACTGCATCCCATTTGTATCTCTCCATTCCTTAGCTGGTGAAAAGGTTTTGTGCCTTGTTCTTGAATCCACAACTGCATCCTTTATTAACTTGCTCTTTAGGTGATGACAAGGGATTTGTAAAGGATAAGTGATTCAAAGAGGATACTAATCGTGGCGTGCTGAGTAAACGCTTTGACGAATGTAATTCTTGAGTTATTAATTATTTATGAAGCACAAAGACCGAGATTATGATACAGACTAAAAATGATACGTAACCGAGACTCATGAGAAATGATTTTATTAATGATTTTGCCAAATGAAACATCTGGGAATTCAGACAATACATAATTTGGCCAAAGGAACAAACAATAAAAACTGAAAGAATTTGACTCGAGAAGTTCTTTCAAAGATTGTCCTCGACAATTGGTTCCACATGCACCTGTGAAATAATCTGTTGCGTCACCCGAGATATGCATCTCATCCAACTTGATCAATGACCTTCGACCTCTTGAGATTCTGTTTTACTTGTTACTTGGTTGCTTCTATTGAAGTGGCCTTTCAAACTTTGCCCCTATTTCTGCCAAGGTACTTTCTTGCATCGTCATCTTTTTTTTTTTTTTGCTCTAACTTTTGCCTAGGCTGCCCTTTTAGATTTTCAACCTAGCAAGCTTTTCCTATTACGCAAAGTACTTCTTGACCGCATCTGAATTAAAAGGCTTTGTTAGTTCACGACCCTCCATGTCCATTAGGACTAATGCTCCTTTTGAAAAAGCATGCTTAACAACATAAGGGCCTTTATAAGTGGGAGCCCATTTGCCCCGAGCATCATCCTGGCTTGGCAAGATTCTTTTGAGGACTAGGTCCCCAACTTTAAACTCTCAAGGGCGAAACTTTTTATTGAAAGGTCTTGCCATTCTCCTTTGATACAATTGTCCATGACATATTACAGTAAGTCTTTGTCCCTTGATCATATTCAGCTGCTCATATCGGGTTCTTATCCAATCGCTTTCATCTAAATTGGATTCGATTAATACCCGTAATGATGGGATTTTGACCTCAATTGGCATGACAACCTCCATTCTGTAAACCAAAGAGTAAGGAGTTGCCCTAGTCGACGTACACACAGTGGTGCGATACCCATGCAACACATATGGAAGCATTTCATGCCAATCCTTATAAGTGACTGTCATCTTAGCAATGAACTTTTTTATGTTTTTATTTGCTGCTTCTATGGCCCCATTCATTTGTGTCCGATATGGCATCGAGTTATGGTGCTTGATCTTGAATTGTTTGCAAATGATATTCATCCTGATGATTTTATCAGTGATGATTTTCTCCAACAATCCATAGCGACAAATGATATTCATCCTGAGAAATTTGCAAAAAGCCTTTTGAGTGATGCTAGTAAAGGAACTAGCCTCGATCCACTTTGTAAAATAGTCAATGGCGACCAAGATAAAATGATGTCCGTTTGAAGCTTTAGGGTTGATTGGTCAGATCACATCGATGCCCCACATTGAAAATGGTCACGGTGCTATCAAATTGTGTAGTGAGATCGGTGGTGCATTGATTTTGTCTGAATAAATTTGACATTTATGGCATTTTCGAACATACTTAGTACAATCCTTTTCCATGGTTAACCAAAAGTATCCACACCTTTGGATTTATTTAGTCAAAGTGTGACCATTTGCATGTGTACCGCATATCCCTTTGTGAACCTTTGCGACCACTTTCTGGGCCTCCTTCGCATCTACACACCGCAATACCATCATGACTTCTTTTGTATAAAATGCCATTGCTAATGAAGAAAGTCATGGCTAGATGCCGAATAGTCTTATTATCACTTTCAGTTGCCTCAGCTGGATATCCCCTACTTGTTATATAAGTCTTGATGTCATGATACCAAGGTTGCCCATCACATTTTTCTTCTATGTTTAGCCAATAGGCCGGCAAATCCCTGGCTTCCACTTGAAGTGGCTGGACCTAGACTCCATAGTCGAGCCGAATCATTACTGCTAAAGTAGCCAAAGCATCAGCAAATTGATTTTTATCTCGAGTCACATGATGAAAATTGATTTCTTCAAATTGGCTAATTAGCTGAACCAAAAATTTTTGATACTGAATCAGTTTTGAGTCCTTAGTTTGCCATTCTCCAGTCACTTAATGAATTATGAGGGTAGAGTCCCCAAAAACTTCCAGGCTACTTATACCAAGGGTTATGGCAGCATTCAACCCACTGATGCAAGCTTCATATTGCGCCACATTATTGATACATTCGAATTCCAATTTAACAGCAACAAGGTACTGCTTCCCTTTCGGTGACACCACCATGGCCCCAATGCCATAACCATGTATGTTTGCAGCCCCATCGAAATACATCTTCCATTTCCCATTACCACCATCCTTGTCATCTTCATTGTCCTCTATAGTGAGTATATCTTCATCAGGGAAACGAAAATCCAATGGTTGGTATTCATCCAAAGGATTCTCGGTTAAATGATCAACTATGATGCTTCCTTTTATAGACTTTCGAGTGATATACTTAACGTTGTACTCAGACAAGATCACTTGCCATTTAGAGACCTTTCCTGAAACATGTGGACTTTCAAAGATATACTTGATGGGATCCATTCTGGAAATTAGCCATGTGGTATAATAAAGCATATATTGTCGTAACCGTTTAGTGGTCCATACCAGTCTGCAACAGGTCTTTTTGATCAATGGATAACACATTCATTGAACTTTTTACTCAAATAATAAACTGCCTGCTCTTTCTTCCTAAAAGCATCATGTTGCCCCAATATAGCCCCCATTGATCTTGGCAAGATTGTCAGATAGAGAATCAAGGGTCGTCCTGGTGTTGGCGGAACCAAGATTGGGGGATTCGACAGATACTCTTAAATTTTATCAAAGGCTTTTTGACAGTTATTGTCCCATTTTTCAGTGTGGTTCTTCTTTAACAATTTAAAAATTGGCTCGCAAGTAGTAGTTAGATTGGCGATGAATCTTGCTATATAATTGAGCCAGCCTAAAAAGCTTTGTACTTCCTTCGTTGTTTGAGGGGATGGCATTTCTCGAATGACTTGTATCTTATCGGGATCTACCTCTATTCCCTTTTGACTCACCATAAAACCCAATAATTTTCCAATTAAAGCCCCAAAAATGCATTTGTTGGGGTTTAACTGTAGTTTGTATTCACATAATCTTTTAAACAGCTTCCTTAGTACCGCCACATGACTCTTCCCTTTTGCAGATTTAGCCACCATATCATCAACGTATACCTCAATCTCCTTGTGCATCATATCATGAAAGAGCGCCATTATAGCTCGTTGGTAAATCGCCCTAGCATTCTTTAACTCAAACGACATTATTCTATAACAGTATGTTTCCCATGGTGTGATGAATGTAGTCTTTTCCTTATGGTTTTCATGCATAGGGATTTGGTTATACCCTGAATAGCCGTCCATGAAGGAATACCGATAGGCTTGTGCTGTGTTGTCAACTAAAACGTCTATGTGGGGCAAAAGAAAATCATCCTTTGGGCTTACCTTGTTCAAGTCCCTATAATCGACACACATGCGGACCCTCCCATCCTTTTTAGGGATAGGTACGATGTTCGCTACCGATTGTGGATATGTCGACACCTGAAGAAAATCCACTTTTAATTGCTTCATGACTTCTTCTTTTATCTTTAAAGACATATCAGGATGCATTCGTCTTAATTTCTGTTTCTTGGGTTCAATGTTTGGGAGTAAAGGAATCTTGTAAGAAGCAATCCTCGGGTCGAGTCCAAGCATGTCTTGATAAGACCATGCAAAGACATCTATATACTCTTTGAAGAGTTGAATCATTTTCTCCTTCTCTGGATTATCCACTATCTTGACCTCCTTCTTATGTTCTTCCATCCTTAAATTGATATTTTCAATTACTTCTTTGTGAGGGTGAATTCCCTCCTCCACAGAATCGAGCAACTTTCTAAATGTCTGAGTTAACTCTTCATTATCAGGTTCAGAATCATGCATATCTAAAGTAACATATAAATCATTCTGTGAAGGCTCGGGAACCTCTGTGTTGGGCAAGAGTTCTGAGGAAAATAATTTCCTGGAGGGGAGAATAAGGTAAAATAAACAAAAAGCGAAAGAGTAGAAGTAAAAGAGGCAGACATCCAAGCAATTCTCATTTTATTTGCAAAATAGCACTGTCATTCATAAAGTACCATCTGAAATTAAGACATAACAAAGAAAGCATAAAAGGAAAGGGGGAAAAGAGACTGAAAACCAAAAAAAGACATGATCAAAATGATTACTCTAAAGCTATGATGTCGGGGATATCCTTGATTTCCCAATTATCCAATCTTTCTCCAGAATCGTCAATTGAAATCCAAGTTTTAACCCTTGACGTGACTTCGTCATCAACCATTGAGACGTTTATCTGATTTATAATTTCCACAGGAATTGGAAATGTTTTCTAATGTGAGGGATTCTCAGCTTTTCTTGCCTCTTATCTCCTCTTGCGCTCAGTCGCTCCTTAGCTTGGTTCAATAGCAAGGTTTCATACCCTAATCCTTGTCAATTGGGGTTTTCCGGGAGAGTAATAAGCAATTCAACTCCTTGCAAATGTATTCCTAATCCTTTTCCAGGTCGGAATCCATTCTTTTGTAACATTTTTATCATGACCTGATTAATGCTCCTAATGGTAGGATTTGGTTGATCTATCTCTAAGCTTTGAAACATTGCTTCCATATCTTGTTTAGCGGCCTCGATGTACGGTAAGGAACTGGGCTTACTTAACATTATTTCTTCCTCTCCTTTGATAGTGATTATCCTCCCCTCGTCGATAAACTTAACCCTTTGATGAAAGGTGGAAGGCACGGCACCGGCAGAATGGATCCAAGGCCTACCCAATAGTATTATGTAGGATGGGTCAATATCCATAACTTGAAAGTCCACCACGAATGTTTTTGGCCTGATCTCCAAAGACAAATGAGTATTGCCAATCACTGTTCTTTTAGAGCCATCAAATGCTCTAACCACCATATCACTTTTTTCAATGTGTGAGGCCTCAAGTGTGGCTAGTGGTAACACATTTAGTGTAGACCCTCCATCAATCAAAACCTTTGCAATTATAAACCCGTTACATTTTAGTGTAATATGTAGGGCCTTCGGCTGATTCACAGACGTCCCTACGACTTCTTCTTCAGAGAAAGAGATGGTAGATGTGGACTTGACAATGTTCATTACATTGGCCACCTTTTCTGGGGTCACATTAGGCTGCACATATGTCTCTTCTAAGACCTTTTGCAGGGCTCGATGATGCACTTCCGAGCTCATGACTAAGGGCCATATTGATATTCGAGCTGGAGTTTTCTTCAACTGTTCCACCACATCATATTCACTTTGCTTCATGATTCGTAAAAATTCTTCATCAGGGCTGTCCTCTTTTCCTTTCTTTTGATCATTGCTGTCAGTTCTTTTTCCTTTTGCATCCTGGCTAATAATGGCCAGGAGATAAGCTCTACCACTTCGCGTGATTCCCCTTTCTCCAACTATGTTGGTGACAGATCTGTCCTTTGTTTTAGCAACGACTACTTGATCAAAAGGATATTCAACCATTTCTCCATATCTCCATGGCACAGCGTGGTCACTTTGATACGGAAAAGGAGTTGGCATGTTTATGATTATAGTTGGTTGTTGTGGGATAAGGGAGTAGGATGCAGTTGAGGCTGAGTAAGGCTCATTGACAGTCAGAGTAATTGTCTTTGATTTTCCAACGGGAATAATGATGTCAACACTTTTCTCATCTATTACACAAACTTCTCTGTCTAATCTTCCTAAAACCACAACCCTGAATGTCACTAACCTTTTTAATACCTTTCTAAACTGCACGTAACCCTCAATATCATGGTCCGTATTTTGTTGATGAAAATCATAGAATCTGGCTGACGGCCTATCGACAATTTCAATAAACTCTTCTTGTGGTAGCTCAACTTTGTGACCTGCCAATTAGAGATTGTCCCACAAGGCCTTCATAGGTAATTCAATGGCATAGGGATTTTTGGAGAGCTTTGGTTCCTCTTCAACTACGCTCACTTGCTGACCGTGACCGGGTAACGGATTGGTAGTGATTGTTGAATCATCTCTAGGTCTGAGTTGGATGTAATTGGAATCTATTAGATCTAGCACGTTTCTCTTGAAAAGTGGTAAAATCCTCAATTGAGTGCCCTGGAGTCCCCATGTGGTATTTGCAAGAGACATTAGGGTTGTACCAAGCTGGATATGGTGGTTGTAGTCCTTTTATGTGTCACGGCCCTATAAGTTTTGTATCCAGTAGCTTTTGGTATAACTCTGCGTTAGTAGAATTAAAATTAGGCCATGGGCGGTTATCTCTTGGTCATATATTAGTTCCCCTTTCATACTGCCTAGGACCATTTACGACCGGCCTAAATTGGTTTTGCGGTAAGTTCCTTCTGCCTATTCGGTACGAGATGGGTTATCGTGGAGGCAGTCTAGATGGCTGGACATAATTTACTTCCCCTTCCTTTTTCTTTATGCCTTGCCCCCTTCTAAGGTTGCTCTCAGGCTGATGAGATGCTAGTTTCCCATCTCGAATGTCTGTGTCAATCCTTTCTCCAATCTCAATTAGATCTATAAAATCCGTGACATGGGTGCCAAGTATTATCTTGTAAAAAGGATTTGAGAGGGTCCGAATCAAATAAGAGCAAAATTTAGATCCAATCATAGGGGGTTGGACTTGGGAAGCCATCAGTCTCCACCTTTGGGCATATTCTTTAAACGACTCTGTTGATTTCTTACTCATCCTTTTCAGCTGTTCCCTAGTTAGGGCAGTGTTGAGATTGAATTTATATTGCTTCATGAAAGCTTCTGTGAGGTCCCTCCACCTCTGAATTTTTGAGTGGTCTAATTGCATGTACCACAACAAGGCCGACCCCATCAGACTCTCTGAAAAGAAGTTTATCAGAAACTTCTCATCTCTTAACCAGATGGTCATTTTTGTACAGTATGACCTCAGATGATATATCGGATTGCCGGTACCGTCATATTTTTCAAAATCAGGAACTTTGAATTTCTTTGGAATCAAAACTTCAGGGATCATACATAATTCCTCCATGTCCAGTGACCCCCAAGTGTTGGGTCCCCATAAGTTTCGCAATTGGTTTTTGACCTCCCCTAGCTCTTTCTCCCAATCTTCCTTATCACTATTAGTTTTCCTTTTTGTCTCTGTAGTTGGGATCTGAAGTGTATAGGTGGGGTCATAGCCGGGAAAATCTTGCGTATCCCTTACTTCGTCATAGGGACCATGTTTGTCGGATGTTTTTGTTAGGGGATTTTGGACATTCTTTTGCCTCTGTGCAGCCTCTGCTGTTTGGTCCAAGTGTGCTTCTGGTATGACCACTCCTGGTAAGCTTGTTCCTACCTCTGGGATATTTGCGGTGCCATGTGGATGACTGGATACCCTAGGTGAGGAATCGACAGCTTTCCCCTTTAGTGCCTTGATAAGGATTTTCATTGTTTCACTTATTTGAGCTAGTTGATTCTCCATATTTGTCATTTGATTGCTCATCGCAACTGTGTCTTCCTCAACTCTCTGGTTACCCTCCACTTGATGCTCTTCCATGAGCTTGGCTCTTGAACGCATGCTGTATACTTTAGTAGGACGGGTTTGGTTAGATGGAACGCGTTTCAGAGGTGCAATGTTGTCTTCCTTTTATTTCACCCTTTATGCTATTTTCTCTGTGAAGATGAGGTAAATTTAGTGACATTGGAAAGTACTCCTTTCATCTTTATATCTTTACTGTCGTTATTATTATTATTATTATTATTATCATTATTATTATTTTTGTTATTATTATTGCCATTTTCTTTTCCTTTTCATGCACTGTTTTAGCATAATGGCGGAGGAACACCAGGCTTTCTGATCTTTCAAGGATCTTATTAATCCACATAAAAATATCAAAATTGACACTTGATGCAAGAGGGGATTGAGATCCCTACATGATCAGGTCTATCTGAGTTATTTTCCTTTTAGACGGCAAACACAAGGAGAACGAAATGCTTGTTCTTCCATAATAAAGTCCCTAGTGATGTGTCACATTAGCATCTTTAGAAATTAACATCTATTGAGGTACTTCAACTCGTTTACGATATCATTACACAACATAAAAAATTTTGTCACTTCCTTCGGTATGCTCCATGGATTAGCTAGACCTTCAGCTGCTTTGAGTGAACTCTTGAAACTAGGGAGGATCTCATCAGCAAAGAGGATTAGTTTGTTGAACCAGGATATGAACCTTTCTTTTTCTATGACCCGATCAGTATGGAGTGCCTTCCATGTCTCAATTGTCTCAGCTTGTTAATTAAGTTGTTCCACCAGGTTTTGTATTATTGTAGCATTATCACTCCTGATGGTGGATAGTTCATTCATCTTCTTTTCCAACTCTCTTGCCAGTACGTCAATTTTGTGTTGAACCCCACTAGATTCCAATTTCTGCATTTGTCTGTCTAGTACATCTTTTTCCTTGATGGCTTTCATTAATTGGGCTCTACTAATATGCATCTTCTTTTCATTTTCTGTTACTCGCTGTTGAGCTTCCTCTACGATATCCTTCAATCTTGTATTCTCTTCCTTCAACCTTTTCACCTCGACACTTCCCTTATCCCCCTTGTATCTCTTTGCTTTATCCGCTTCTTCTTGCAAGACTGCACATTCATTTTGTATCTGGCTCAAACTCCTTAAGTGTTCTTGCCTTTTTTCTTCTAAAACTTTCAATCTTTCCTTCTTTTCTTCGACTTTCTTGGCTAACTGTTCATTAATTACTTGCATGTCATTGCCGAGCATAGGGTTAGGTGGTCTGAAAGAAAGGTTAGCCCCCTTTGTCCTCTCCTTTAACCACTCTCGATATACCTCGGTCGTGGCTACGATTCGTTTGCCCAGTTCGCATCTTCCTTTGCATATCACTCGGCTCCATGCACTTCTCATTTTCTGGCAAAGCATCTTAGCTTCTTGGTCATTGTGGTAAAAGTGAATTAATCATATTGCCTCCTCAGATGGCACATCTTGCTTATATGCGAACTGTTGATGAACGACTGACGGGTTGTAATTAATGCAACCCCGAGGGCCTATCAGTGGTACATTCAAGAATTCTCCACAACTGTAGCACCATATATTTCTAGCATGCTTCTGATCATTTCTAAGTCTCACATGATCAATTGAACAAAAGGGAACGGAAAATGACATTAAAATAATGCCTTATTTCGCGTTACGTCTCGTATAAAAATTCCATTCAGTGTTACACAGACCATATGAGCTCATACAACACGTTATCATATTTAATTACATACATACAACTCATTTGCACAACCAAAGTTGGCCCATAACTCATGGAATTCAAAGGGGACCATCAAACTCACATTATTATTTTCGGCCAGAATTTCAATTTTTCTGTCACAACTTCAAAAATTCATAACTAAATCCACAAAATTTGAAATCCAACAAAATTTACCATTACAGAAAGCTCTGGATGTCTAACCTATGATAAAAATAATTTCAGCTCATGAATCATTAAGGGGAAAACATTTGACATCCGAAAAGCCACTAGGGTTGCTACTATCTGGGCCACTGGTTCAGTTTACTGATAGGAAGTTTCAAAATTCATAACTAATTCTAGAAAAACTGAAATCATTCATTCTTAGCAATTATATAAATCTACACATGTCTAATTTATGCTGAAAATATTTCCAGGCCATGAAACATAACACAGAAAGCGTTTGATATGCGAAAAGGGATAAAGGTTCGGACAACTACTGGTACTGATGCAAGTGTCTGCTATGAACTTCAAAAATGTCCAATTAATTCCAAAAAAATCCAATCCATAAAAATAATATTAATTTGGAAATATATGAATGTTAAATTTATGGTAAAAATAGACTCCAACCAGAGAAAGCACGTTTAGCTACCCAAATTCAATGGAACAGTGACTCAGGTCGTGCTGAGCTACTACTACTATCCCAGAAATTCAAAAATTCATATCTCTCAGCTCAGACCTTCAAATGAGGTGCTTCTAGTTGCTACAAGTCACTATGAATGCCTAGTTTCTAACTATAAAATTTCATAGCCATTAGACCACGTTTGCCCCTTGGATGACACAATTTCACAACTGACCAAATGAACAGTACCAGTGCAAATCCGAAATTCTAATACCAACTTTGAAAAATCATAGAAAATTCCAAAGACCTCCAAATGACCTGATCTTTGGCTTCCCAAAAATATCTAGGCAAGATCTACTTACATGAAAAATTTTAAGTAAAGAAGAGGTTATTTGGTCAGACTTTGCCATAGCTCAAGCTTATGGCAATTTTGGTCCCAACAAGAGGCAAATTTGGTGCAAATGAGCCTTCCATTATTCCACACACATTTGAGCAACTTAGAAAGCATAAATATAGCATAAATAAGTCTCTCATAAGGTCTGAACCCTCATGCAACTCAAATTAACCATGCCACTTCCATGAACATACATACACAAGTGGGCTCCCAAGTGGTCAAAATACATAATTCTATTCATTAAACTTTATTCTTGATACATACACTAACTTTACATAGTTTTACACTTGTTCAAAGTGTCATGGCTCAAAAATAATATTTACATATCTACTTTTATATTCTAGTCATCATAGTACATCAAAATAGAAAGATTTGCCAAGAGATGGAGATTTAAGCTCCTTGGCTTCCATCCTTTGGATCTTGAACTCCACCTAGATCATATGAGATGAGAGAAAGGAGGGGGTGAGATTCATTGAATCTCAATAGCTCATAGACCTACTCAAACACATTTTCAAGGCATATAACATGTCAAAGGTACAAGTATGCAACTACTCAATCGATGAAGCATTCAATTTCCACATTTTTGTGTCACAAACACATGTCAAGAATAAGAATGAGCTCTAAGGACTTTTGGGTTGGCCTCACCCCATTTCTAGGACTTTTGGATTACCTCACTCTTAGTTTTTGGGACTTTTGACTTAGCCTCACCCATCCAAGGGACTTTTGGCCTTGTCTCACCCATGCCATGAGACTTTTGCCATCTCCTCACCCACATTAAGGGACTTTTGGCACTACCTCACCCTTATGAGCCATTTCCATCATTCAAAGACATTCAAGAAAGCATATTGGTACCAAAATAGAAACATAGCATCAAGTGGCATGTCTCAAACATATAAACATACACACAAGCACACAATGACACCATATGCAACAAGAATAGGTGGAGAGCTACCTTGGTGCAAATTCAAGCTTTACTTTGCTTGTTTCTTCTCCTTTTTGGTTCCACAAACACAAGGAGGTGGGGTTGGATTTCTTTGGCCTATTCACAATAAATAACACTAAATTATACTTTTGGAACAAATTATGACATCCAACTCACTCTTAAGACTACACTTTGGTCTATTTGTCACAATATGTTTCCATTAAGGACCTAATGAAGCAACTACCATAATTAACATTCTTGGTTCCATTCTCTTACCATATTTAGACCTCTTGACCTCATTTAAGGTCCTTGAAGCCATCACATACTCACTTTCACAAACCTAGGTCCATGTTGCTTCATAAGGTTACATTATGGAAGCCATTGCCTTATCTCCCAACCTAAGGCTTCTAATTTTTTTCCAAGGGTTTCTCCTATCTTCTTTTATCATATAAAGTCCCAAATCAAGTTTGGAACCATTTAAAACATTCCCTAGCTATCTTTAAAGGTCTTGACCTAGTTATGCTTCCATTAAAGACCCATGGAGTTTGGGATTTTTCCTTAATGGATGGGGCACTTGGGAGGCTCCCTAGGAGTCTTAGAAACTCAAACAAACACTCACATATGATAGGGAAGTCTTGAATCAATCTAGATTTTAACTTATGTTCAAGAACCCTACACTTTTCCAACTTGAGTTTTACTAGTTTTTCATGCATTTCTTTGGTATAATCCATCTTCCCATGGCTTAGTTTGATGGATTATTTTGGATTATAAAATAGAAACTCTTCCCTCTTCATGGTTCTGTTTGAGACATCCTACCATGGAAGAGGAGAAGGAGAAAAAGAAGTATCAAAGGGAGAGAAACTACCTTGTAATCCAGCTTCCTTCAAGAGCCATTCCTCTTCCCTCTTTCTCCTCCTTAAATTTTGAATTTCCCTCCTCTGATCTGGACCCAAATCAGCACCAAAAATTACATTAAAACCATGGAAAGATGAAGCAAGAAGGGGAGGATGAAGTTTCAAGAGGAAAGAGCATGAAAACCTTATACTTTCTCACCCCTTTCTTTGGCTTTTCTTCCTCCAAAATTTCCTCCCTTTGTGCGCCTAAGACAGCAGCTCCATTTTTGAGATTTGGGTAGAAGAAAGTCAATTTAGAGAGGGGGGAGCTGAACGTGACTTAAAAAGGGGGTTTGGAAGCTTCCTTTGTGCACTTTATTTCCATTTTTGTCCTTCCATAATGGCATTTCCGGTTTGGTTTCTTTTTAGCTCCTTTTTAAGACCGTCTTTTCCATCATAAAATTTAGATTCCCAATTTAATAAAATGCCTTTGGAATCACTCAAATCGGAGCTAAAACCTTCCCGAACGAATTGGTCAAAGTTCGGGTCAACTAATGTTGGAAAGAGTACATCGGAGAGACTTTACCTGTCCCGGGGCTTCCCATGATTTTTGGGGCCTCTGAGAACCCTGGGCAACTCAAAATTTCCATTTAAAATCCCTCCTAGGTGTTTTTCTAAAATTATACTTATTTACAAAAATGCCACTAGCCTTTCGGTAAATTTTTCGAATCATGCCGACTCCGGTTTCTAGGCAACTCAAGGCTCAAATCCTCGTTTTCTATTATTCAAAATTTTATTCAAATTTTATTTGGCCTTGAATCACTCATCTCAGGGGACTTGCTTTTCAAACCTGCCTGTTCCGATGATTATACAACGTATCGGACGTTACAACAATAGTATATAATTTCCTCACTTTCCCACTAAGTTAGCTTCCACCAGACTGTATTTTTGTCCAATTGACCAAGGGATCATGCCCAATCATCACGAGTCATTTTTGAAGATGATAGGATAGCACCTTCACGATTAAGGAAGTCTCTAATCGGATGGTGTATAGTATCATGTCATTGACCCAATTGATATTATCTCCCATAGATATGGTTGAACATCCAAATGGTGAGGAGTTGTAGACAACACTTTAACTTTCTTCCTTTTTCTTGTTGACAGAAACTTAAGGTCAAGAATGTTTCTGCTAAGACTGCTGGCACAGGATTTACACGATGATTTTCCACCATCTATAAAATACTCATGGCCACCAAATCAATTATCCCTACTGCTGAGGGAAATAACACTAATCCATATCTGGCTAAGGCAAGAACTCTTTTAAAAGTCACCCAGTCTTCCTTTTCAGCTAGAATCCTCAAACGCTCCTCCACGTACTTCCTCGAAAGGCCTTCGGTCTGTCCTCTTTGATGTAAATGGATTCTACTAGGGTCTTCCCTTAAAACCTGAGCCACTGTACGTTTTGATGGTAGATGTCCCGGATAGTAATAAATTGAGGCATCTTTTCTCAAAGGTGTATTCATAAAGCTCCTATATTCCTCCAAAGTGGGTGTGATCTGGAATGTAGAGAATGCAAAAGCACCTCAATGAACTATCCCAATGTTAGGGCAACGCTGAAAGTGCTTCTGGCTATACCGGTATCCGTAGCAAGTCTAGAATGTCCCCATAATCCCTTCGAAACTCTCGAGTATGCCTTCCACTTAATTTTTCACCCAGTGTAATTAGGCCCTCTACTGATTCTGCTTCTGCCTTGATTTTAAGCTTCATTCCAGTCGTAATTAGGCCAGTTTGTCTTGAACTCAGATGTTGCTTATTGCCCAAGGGTTTCATTGCCTCCATTATGCCAATTAGTACGTATAATCATTTGCTATTTCAAAATATCAAAGCTTATTAGTTAGTGTATCATCATCACTAGCTTAACCATTTTGCCAAATTCTCAAGAAATTTATTATTCCATAGAGAATGACGATGCAAGGATCAATTTAAGAAGGAATAACTACCTACATAATTAACACCGATATTGTTCAGCGAGCTAGTATAACGATCCACTAACATTCATACCATAATGTTGGATACAATGTCTCGACATGAGAAATTATAAAAACTTTGTACTCTTTCTTGAGGAGTCTATTACTCTATGGAAGAGAAGAGTCGACAGTTAAATCGAGAGAAACATGTCTTTCCGCAAGATCTATGTCTAAAAAAAATTAGATCTCTAGCCGAGGCATCGCACATGTTCATTGGTGAAAAACTTCTAGATTTTATAATCCCCAAAGTTTGAAATCACTCTCTTTCTATTAGAAATTCGTTGTTTGGTGAGGGATAATTTTTTTGATGAAAATAGATTGTGCACTATCCATTATTTTAACTTCACCTTTTTTTTATGAATGTGAAAAGAAAATAAATGTATGCCAAAGATTCCCCTTTTTGAAGGGTTACAAGAAATAGGATTATGGCCTCTTCAGGGTCGAAAACCCATTAGGCAAAGGTTGGCTTAGTTAATGTAGATTTTCACATAGTTAATGCATGTTTGATTGTGCCAAGACAGCCCATTAACTACTTCAGTAACATGGATGCATGGATGTGATGAGCAGACGATTAAAAAAAATGCTTTCCTTTGTCTTAATAGGGGTAGATCCTAAGTTGAGACCATTGGAGACTGACTCTAATTATTTGGGAGGTATCTATGGCTTGACTATCAGTGTAAATTTACCAGGTAGATCTATAACTCCTAAACATTGGTTCCTAAATTACCCCCATCATGAGATGAGGATCTTGCTATATAAGTTTGACCTTGAGAGGAAAGAAATCCTACGCAGGTCAAACCCATATAACAAGGTATAATTTAGGTGAGGTCTTCGTGATAGCCTCAGGAAGCACAAGGCCTCACAGGGAAATCAGTATAAACCTCTACTAATCTAGGGAGCACTCAGACCCGGGTATAGGGCCCATAATGTGTGTGGCGGGATTGTGTCTTGGTGAGTGTGTGAGGAGAGCATTTACCTTTTCATTTATGGATTACCCAACCCTCATCTGCTAGGCAGATTGACAGAGAAAAAGGTAGAGAAGTATATACAGATATAAGTAAAATACATACAAATATGGTCGTCTACCTAAATGTTTTATTCCACATGTTATCTATCCTAGCGCAGGTTATATATACGATTGATGAAATAAAATAGACGAAGCAAGCATATGAATGGTATATTGTCTATCCTACATAGTTGAGGCAAACAACAAGCAAAAAGGAGAATCAAAATAAAAAGGAGGCCACGATATCTTGTACAACTAACTTAAAATTAGGCTTGACTCTCTAGATTTTCCCCAGTGAAGTTGCCAAACTATCACACCCGAAAATGCGACTGTGCAGCATCAAATCGAAATCGAAATTGAAATTAAAAATAAATAAATAAATAAAGCAGAACAAGAGTAGTACAGTCGCCACCAAATTTTGTTTTTGAAAGGGTAAAACTTTGGAAAACCCCTTTTTTATGAGAAAAACAACAATGGCCTGCGAACCAGATTCAGATTCAGGAGTCTATTGTGAGTGGGAAAGGTGTTAGGCACCCCACTACACCCGTTACTGAGAATGGTTAACCTAAGTCAGTTGTGAAAAATTAATATGACCTCCATTCTATTTTAATTCTCCCTAATAAATCATATGTAAAGTAGGAGGAAAAACTTAAGGGAATAAAATTGAAAGAAAGAAAACTAAGAATAAAACAGAAAGGAATTTTAAGAGTAGAAGAAGTAAGGAGGGAATAAAATTAAAAGTAAAATCAAATGAAAAGAAATTAACGAAATAAAACTAAAAGAAAAGACTTATTTACGAGGGCGGACTTGATTTAAGATAAGAGCCTAGGGCCTACGTACCCTTTAGTAGGATCAAAGTCCACGTAGTTCGAGAAAATGGATTTGCATTTTTTTAATTAATTAATTAATTAATTTTTTAGTTTTGTAATCCTGTTTTGTTTTTATCTATGTTTTTTTTTTCATTTTTTTGTTTAATTTATTGTTTTTATTTTTGTTTTGTTATTTGTTACTTTTTTTTGGGTTTTGTTTTGTGCCTTGTTTTTTATCATTTAGACCCTTACAATTAAAATGATTTTAAAGTTGGTTTGTGTATTTCAATTTGCAAAGCCTAAATTACTCCCACTTCCCAACCATTTCTTTTATCTATATTTTTTTGATTTGATTTTTTGGTCTTTCTCAGTTTTTCTTGTACTTTTGATTTTTCTTATTATCATTTTTCCTTTTTCTTTTTTTTTATCCTCTTTTTTCTTTTTTTAACTTAAAATTTTTTGCGTTATTTTCACTCCCTTTTTTTGTGAAAAGCCAAAGACAACGAAAACCACTTCTTTCTATAACAAATAAAACGAGTTTTGAAATTGATTGATGTGTTTTGATTTGCTAAATGGCTAATTTAGTTTTACTTTCCTTGCATCTTCAATTTTTATTTTTATTTTTTATATTTTTGTTCCCTTTCAATTTTCTATCTAATTTTGCTGCTCTCGTGCTGTTTCCTCCCCTCTTTTTTATTTTTATATTTAAATGACTAAGCTTTTATTATTATTTTTTGGTGAAAGATAAAGAAAATAAAAATTACTTTCCCCTTAACAAATAAAATGAATTTAGAAATTAGTTGGTGTGTTTTAACTTGTTAAAGGTAAATTTAATTTTACTTTAATTTTTCTTTTTTTTTCTTTTTCTTTCTATGTCTTTTTTGTTTTATCTAATTCATTATTTGTTTGTTTTTTTTGTTTTTATCTTGGCTTTTATTTTGTCCTCTTTTTTTTTCATCTAACTTATTATTTGATTTTTTTATCATTTTGCTATATTGTATTTTTATGTTGTTTTTTTTCTTTGGGAGCGGCATTTTGATTTTTGTTTTATGTTTTTTTTTTTACTTTCTCTCTTTCTTTCAGTTTCTTGAATGGAGAGGGCTAATTTGGCTTTTCTAAAGGATTGTGCATTTTTCCATTAATCACACCTTTCCCTTTTTGTTTAAAAAGGAACCTACTTTAATTTCTAAAAAAAATACTCATTCCATTTTGAAATCCCCTTTTTTTTTCTTTTTTTTTATCTAGTTTCCCTATTTGAAAATCCTTTTAAAAAAAAATTTGATATTGATTGAAGGGGCCCAAAACATTAAAGAAAAGCAAATTTGTAACCCAATGAATACCAAGGAGGCCCATTGCCTCATATGGTCCATGAGGAGATAAAGAATCTCACACAACTATTCTAAAAAATGTAAAAGCAAATAATCAAATAAAGTAGGATGGGATACAATAAATTTTCACAAGCCTATGGATACTTATGACACATAAGCCTCGGGTACATCCTTGCTACTCGATGTATGAATATAACACGAATGAACAGCCATCTCAAAGTAACCAAAAAAGCGTGCTCTCTATATTTTTCTGTCCAAGCCTATCCCTTGAAGGTTTGGAGACGGATCGCACACAACTTACCATCCAGTTTAGACAGAAACGTGAAAGAAAAAAAAAACTAGTTCGAATTCAACACATGTATAAGCATTCTCCGAATCCCCATCTTATCGAATGTGAAGTAATGAATCAAAGAAGTGTTCATGTAAACCTCGATTCAAATTAGATGTTCATTTCAGATTAAATGTTCAAGTAATGAATCAGACTTAAACACAACAATTTTTACCAACAACAATCGGACCCATATGTCTGTTGCATATTTCTCCTAAGCATTTCGTCGAGTGCCTACCGAGCATTGATTGAAAAAGGTACAGAAATGGGATTTACATCTCACTGTTACCAGCTAACATGTAATCGCGAAAATAACATATGGTCCAATTCTTGATATTATATAAAAAAAAAAGACACAAATCGATTTTCTCTTCATTGAACTGTCCAATTTCCATTCTCCAGACAACATAATCGATTCCCCACATAAACAGAATCCTAAGCATATTGTATAATCAAAGTGAAACAGAGACGAAGAAAAGATAAAGCCATCCGATAAGATGGTTAATGGATTACAGAGATGAAACCAGGCAACACAGTATTATTCAGCAATCTGAAACTAATCAGCCCATACATCAGAAACGAATTGAAATTAGGAGAATACCTAGCTGGTCAAATTACTGAAACTCAAAATGCTTTCCTCCCTTCATCTCCGTTCGACCCTTCCTCTTTGAATCCTCTGATATCTCAGTCCCTCCAACCTGGCGAAAACTGAAACTTCTCTTCTCCCCGATTCGCTGATACCCCCTTCGGGCTTTTCTCCTTCCTGGGACCTCTCCTCCTTCAATTCTCAAGCCCTTTCCCACTCGCCTTCTCTTTCTTTTGTCTCGTCTCTAACTCCTTGATTTCTTTCCCTATTTCTAGTCTCTCCTGCCAATCTTTCCCAATCCGAAAATCCCCTTCTATTTTTGAATCCGAAAACCTCTCCCTCCTCTCGCTCTCTCCATTCTCCTACACGCACTCTCCATTCTCCTACGCACTCTCTCTGGGCCTCAATTTGAAAAAAAAAAACCCCTTTACAATCTGAATTTTGACCCCTTTTATTCAAACCCGAAACTCTCCTCCCTTCGATCCCCCTCCTGTCACTGGTTCTGAATCCGAACCTCTTTTTCGTTTCCTCTTCCCTCTTGATCTGCGGTTCCCTCTTTTTCTCCTTCTATTTTTGCGTTAGTTGTCCTCTGCCTTCGGTGGCAAAAGGGATAGGAGAGGGAGGTCAAACCTTGAGCCCCCCGCTGCAGGTCTACTTCACTGGACCCCCCGAGGCGCTGATCATTCCATTTCTATGTTTCAAGACTCTGCCCCTCTGTGCGTCTCACGCTGTGTCATCTGGGGGTTCTGATTTGGGAAGTCCGAAAAAGGAGAGCCGAGTGGGGTCATGAATTTGGCCCGATGGCCCAGTCTAAAATAGACTTCTGGCTGCAGCGGGATTAGGCTAAGGGGTTTAGCCAGATGGGCCTGGGAAAAGGACTTGGGCTCTTTTTTTGTAATCCTTTGAATTTTCATTTTTTTTATTTTTTATTTATTTTTTAGGCCTTGGGCTTTTCTTCTTTTTGTTTATTTTTTCTTTTTTCTTTTTGATTTTTTTTCCTTTTTACAACTTTAGTTTTTTTCTTTTTTTTATTCTTCTTTTGACCTTTTTTTTATCATTTTTGTTTTCTAAAGCTTTTGAAAATTTTTTCATTTCTTCATTTTCTCCTAATTTTTCATTTCTTTCTTTTGTTCTTCTCTTTTTTCTTGTATTTTTGTTAATTTGATTTTGTTATTATTTTTGTAGCTTGTTCGAACAAAATACGGTGTTCACACTTACTTTTTCACATGGCTATATAATAGTTCCATAAAAGATCTAATGAAGTAACTACTAGAATTTATGCTCTTGGCTTCATTTTCTCCTTTTATCTAGGTCTGTTGACTCCATTTAGACTCCTTGGAGTTGCTACAAATTCATTCCTAAGAGCCTAGATACAAGTTGCTTCTTTAAGTCTCATTATGGAGCCTACACCTCTATCTCACAAACCAAGGTTTCTGAATTTTTCCAAGGCTTCCTTGGATGTTTTTCCATCATATTTAGTCTCTTTCTACCCTTAGAAAAATTTAAAACTTTCCTTAGGTACAAGAACCATGCTTGGCCAAGACATGCACAAGGTTTTAGACCCATGGAGCTAGCTTTATTTTCTTGAAAGGAATGGCATGTGTGTGGCTCTCTAGATATCTCAAGAACCCATATACACTCTTAGACAATTAGAAATACCACTTGAAAGCTTCATACATGCCATGGTGCAATAAAATCCTTAGGTTTTGGAAACTTGTTTTCTAATGCTTCTTTTTCGAATCTTTTTGCATCTACTTGTTTCTCATCCTAAAAACCTAGGTTTCATACTTGGTTTAGGTCAGAATTTAGCCCTCTTGGTTATTCTATATGGGGCTAAAAATCACCTATGGAGGAACAAAAAAAAGGAAGCAAGGAAAGCCATGATACATACCTTGATTATTACCCTTTTCAAGAGCTATTTCCTTTGCTTTAGGCTTCTCCTTAAATTTCTAATCTTCGTCCTTTGAACTAGGCTCAAAATAGTCCTAAATCACACACCAAAACCATAGAAAGAAAGAGGGGAAGGAGGAGAACAAGTTTAATGAAGGAAGAAGCAAGAAATTCCTTAGTTTTCCTTACCTTTTCCTAGGTTTTTCTCCTCCCTTGAAGCTCCTTCTTGTGTGCCTCCTTTAGCAGAACTTTCCCCTGGTTTAAGATGAAAATTAGGTCAGCTAAGTGTGGGGGAGAAGTGGGATGCCTCATATATATAGCTAAGGATCCATTTAAGACGTTTCAAAATGCCAATTTTACCTTTTGTTCTTAGTTTCTTCCTTTAAGGCTCATTTCAAATCCTTTTTAAGAACCATATTTTGCATCATAAAATTTAGACCCTCTAACCTATAAGTTGCCTTTGAAATCACTCAAATTGGATCTAAAACTTTCTTGAACGAAAGGGTCAAAGTTCGGGTCAACTGACATTCTAAAACATAAACTGGAGGTATTTGAACCATTCTAAAGGTTTTTATAGTTTTTAAGGCCTTTGAGAACCCTAGGAAACTCAAAATTTTCATTTAAAGATCCTTCCTTTGAATTTTTTAAGAAGTGCCTAAAATTATGAAAATGCCACTGCATTTTGTGAAATTTTCTTTAGCCATTTTGGCTCTGGTTTCTGGGCATCCTAAGCCTTAGATTCTCATTTTCTATTATTGAGAATTTTATCTTAATTTTATTTAGCCTCAACTCATTCATTTTAGAGGACTCTCTTTTATATCTGGCCTGTTTTTGTCGTCTTTACGAAAATCGGGTGTTACAACATTAAACCTGCAAGACTCATATAATGTATTGGCATAGAAGTTTGCCTTAATAGTGCAACTTGGAATGGCTTTACATGGTAAGACACTTTAGTTAGGTGGCTTTTGCAATTCTATCAAGCTATTTAATTTGAGCTTCATTATTAGCTTGGCTGTTAGAATAATATAGATAAGAGATCCTTTGTAGTAAAAAAGGGGGACATGAGGAAAACAAAATCGAATGTTTAAACTTATCTTAAGCCCTCTCTTTATTACTTTTTACATTTAATGAGGTCTCTTTCCTACTTTACCAGTTCTTCCCTATCCTATATTGTGATCTCAGCTAAAACATTTAATGCACCAAGTAAGGGACCCATTGCCTTTGGTTTTTGTTTCAGTTTAGGAATTATACCTAGGTGGGAAGAAGCTAATCCCCTAAGCAAAGGAGTTGTAGTAAAATTCAACCTAGAAGCTTTTATTAGATTTTTTCACAAATTATAGGAAATGAGCAACTCTTATAGCTAAACAAAAAAAGAGTGGTCTCAAACTAGACAAATGAAAAGAACATGGAAAACTTTTGCAAACAAAGAGTCACAAAGGCCAGAGCCCTAAAATGATAAATATATTATCTATGGTCAATATAAGATCATGAGGTTATAATGCAAGGAGAGCCTAAAATAGTATCATTTCTAAGCATTAATCAATATTACTTCTAATTTTGTTTATCTTCACATATTTCTAAACTTTCCATAATATATATATATATATGTCATGATGCTTTTATCGTTATCATACTCCTTATTTGTGAATTATGTGACATCTAGTTTTTAACTAAATTGGGACCAATATGTTAATAAAAGAGGACTTTAAAGTAAATAGAATTAAGGTCAAATGAGGATAAAATGATAATTATCATATCAAGAAACGGGGTTAAGAAATCACACATGGAAAGAAAACGTAGCTAAAACAGCTAAACGGAAAAAAAGAGTATATCAATGGAAAAATTGTAATTTTGAGCAAATATTAGAAAACTCAAGGAAAAGAGTTTTAAAGCCCAAAATTAAGCTTACCAAGGTTTTTAAAGGTCTTGAAAATCATAGAGACAGTCAGAATCAGTTAAAACCATTTTGGTGTTATGAAAGAGTCAGATAGCACTGACACTTTAGGCGAAGCTATTTGTTTACCATTTTAAGTCATCTAAACCCTAAAAATAACATTTTTATATAAAAGAGCACCCAAAAATTTGTAGGGAGCAGTTAGATTTTGAAAAACCTAAAAAATGAGTCCAAACGGAGCAAATGAGTGAGTAGGGGTAAAATGGTCATTTTAAAAAATTATAAATGGAGCTTCTTAAGTAAGCCATGCCTCTCCTTCTTCTACCACCTTCTAAAATCAGATTTGGAAAAGCCATTAATGGCGTCTTGGAAAATCTCTCTCCCTCTAAAATCAGAGGGAGAGAGATTTTAAGCTTCTATTTAGGTAAGTAAACGGCCTTGAAACACTTGCAAAATTTTGTGTTTCTAGACCATAGATGTAACACCCCAAAATTCATTAAGGTGTTAATCATGGTTTTAGATAAATTAGGAATAATTAATATAGAATAATTGGGTACATTAAGTAAATGAAAATTTTAGAGAGATAAATTATTAATATGAGTTTGAGATTTAATTAGGAGAGAAATTTCATCTAGGCCCAAGATCCACCTTGTATAGGCTCTTATAATTGGCTCAATAACCCTTGTGTAGACCCAAAACCTTTGAGCTTTTAAAACTTATTCTAGCCCAATAGAATTTCAGTAGCCCAATGCATAAGAGTTAGCCCAACAAAGCTAAAACCTGAAGCCCGAATGGAGTTGGACCTTGGAGCAACCCATGATCCACATTTGACCCAACTAAAACCCTAAAAACTAACCTAGCCACCCCTATTCTGCAAAACACACAAAACATAGAGAAATTTGGAACTTAGAAGGGAAGCTAGGGTTTAGGGCAAGAATTTCACCATTTCTCACCTCTAAGCTCAAAATCAGCTAAGGTACTTGTTATATATCTTAATCCTCTTCTTTTCCTCTTCAATTTGGCCCGATTAGTTTTTCATTTGGAGCATTTTCCCCATAACCAAATTCTGAAATATCGTTGTTTGGTATTTTCTTAGAGGAAATTCGTAGGTTGAGGTTAGGGCTGACATTAGGTAAGTGTAACCTATACATTCTAGTGTATTTTTTGCTGGTTTAAGACGCCCATAGTTGATTTATAGTATGGATGCTAATTATGTATGAATTTGTTTAGAAATTTGGGTGATATATTGAAGTTTCTGGTGGAGGACATACTCAATCTGAATTTGGGGATTTGTGGTGGCTGGATAAGTGTCCTTTAGGTAGTTATTAGCATTTGAATTCTTTAGGTACTTGTTGCTACTATAAATGATGAATTAAAGTAGTAATTCTCTGATGCTATGGTTATAAGGAGATTTTTGTACCATTGGTGGCTGTTGTAAATTGTCTACAAGTGAGGTAACCGGGTTCATATTAATTCCATGCATATATCTATTTTAATTTCATATTTGTTGTACATGAATGATTTGAAATGTTGAATGAATTGGTTGGTTATCTATTGTATTGTGTTAGACCTTGTGAGTCCATGGTAGAGCTGTAGTGCAGCTGCCACCTATGCATGTGCTTCGATCGAGCACCGGGTTATGATCAAACCCCAGATGCATTGAGCCCTGGTTGTACTCAATAGGGAGTAGGTGCCATGGACAGGCCTCTCCCGGTGTTAATGGCCTTTAACATGTGAAATATGATTGCTAGTATGGGATGGTAATCATGATAGCCTAATTGTTTCATTTTTTAATATGACTAGTATGTTTTTTGATGCTTATGTTAAATTATGCATATATGTTAATTAAACTGGAATATATGATGGAATTGCATTGGTTACTAAGATTCGCATCTCACCCCATTATATGGGATTAATATTTCAGGTGAAGGTTCTTCGGGTAAGGATAAGGGGAAACAAGTGGATGAAAATCTATGAGCTCTAGCCATGTATAGAGGAAGCTACATTTGGGCTAATTTGAGTGGAGTAGATGCAATTTTGTTATTAGTTACATAGCATCATCATGTAATCATGTTGCCAAGTGTAAGCATTTATATTTTGCTTGGTTGAAATGTAACCATTAAGGAGTTAAGTCTCATTATAGTTGGATATTGATGTATGAACTTATAGTACTTGATATATAGCTTTGTTGAATTTGTGATATGGTTTACCATTTGGGAATTGTAGTCATGTGATGCATTAGATGTTGATATAAACTATTGATGTGTGAAATCTCTAACGGAATGTATATCGAATGTTAATTGATGATAGCTTATAAATTCTGGTTGTTATTACTCTATGGATTTGATGATATGGGATGGTAGGAGGAATGAAAATTAACATTCAAGTTTTGAATTGGTAATGGTAGAATAGTTGGGTGAATAGGGTAGATAAATACCATTAGAGTCATATAAAATGAGAGAAAGTGGTCCTAGAGTGTTCCTAAGATGGGAATTGGAGTATAGAGGATGAAATTTGGGAGAGGTAGTTACAGAAGGGAGTTATGTCGCGGCTGAGAAGGCTTTGCCACGGCCAAATGAGTGATAGAAACGAGGGGCACAATGGCATGAGTAATCTCACTGCGGCGCAAACGAATAAAATTCTCTTGGAGAGTAACAGTGGCGAGGAATGCCGCAGCTTGAGGAATCTCGCTACGGCGCAGAGTGAAAAAAATCGCCCAGGAGGGTAACAAAATGAAACCTCGCTACAGCGCAACATGTACCGCCGCGACGTTAGTCAAGGGAACAAAGTAAGGAGTGTACAGTAGTGAATCTCGCCGTGGCGCAAGGGTGTTCCGCCGAGGCGAGGATTGTGGGATTTGGAACAATAGCTCCAGGAGGCATTTCTACCACAGTGCCATGTAGGCCGGCCGCGGCGATGGTCCAACAAGGTGAAATTTGTGAAAATTGCCCAATGATTCCAGTACCTAACTTAGCCGCGGTGCGAATGGTCTGGGCTGCGGCGTAAGACCCCAAACTCCTACCTTTAGCCTAGAAACCCCAGTTTCTTCAATTGTAATGCTAGGAAATGATATAGGAATACTTTTGGGAGGTTTTTGTATGTTGAAACTGATGAATGGATGAATCATAAACCCCTCATGGTAGTATGATTTCTTTTATGCATTTTTGTTTTGTTTATGGTTGTTTAGTGATGACCCTAACATCAAGGTTCAAATTTCCCTATATTTTTATAACGTAATAAACTGTGACGACTCTAAACCTTGATTATTAATTATTAATTACATATTTAGAAGGTAGGGTTGTCACAATAGAAGTTTTGGCCAAGAGAGAGAAAGTGAGGAAGAAGGTTTTTCTTCATGTGTTCTTGATGGAACCAAGGGTTTTAGCATGCAAGGATTTCATATCTGATGTTGGTTTCCATTGAATCATGAAAAGAAGCAACCTAGACTATGTTGTGTGATGGTTTCAACCAAGGCTAGATGAATGGGTAGCCATGTTATTTTCAACTCCCAATTAGTATGTTTAGATGATTTATGATGCAAGGAACAAGAATTTAAGTCTAGAATTGATTCAAACTTTGAAAATCTCTAAGTTAGGGTTTTATGTTACTTTCGGCCAAGAAGAAATTCAAGGGGCTAGGAAGTTGTCCAATGGATTCTTGGGCTATGGATAATCTTAAAATGATATAAGAACAATAATGGAAGCATTTAATTGAATTAGAAGCTAGATTTTGGATGTTGAAAATTTAGGGTTCAAGAAAGGGGTAATATGTAACCATTTTGTGTTAGGTTGTGTAAGCAAGTTTGCAATGCCTTTAATGAATCCTAATATGGCTATATAGATAATAAATGATGAGATTTTGAAGCTTGGAAGTTGAATTTTTGAAGTTACCCCTTGAGCTTAAGATTACATAATGAGTTCCATTATGTGGACAAGTGAAAATACTAAATGAATAGTGTCCATGACAATATGAATAATAAATATGGAATTTGTGGCTTGAATTATGAATTCTAGAAGTATAAGTTGGCCTAAGATTTAAGCTTAGTGGAATCTCTAACCTAAAGCCTAAGTTTAGAACCAATTTTGGGGAGCAAAAATCCAAAAGGAATTTCATAAGTTTAGGCCCTTGAATATGGTAAAATTTAAGCATTTTAAATGGTATAATTGCCACTCAATAAGCATGTATCTTGAAGGTAAGTAAAAAAAGATTTTTAAGTACACCTTAAGTGGCCTAAAGCATGGATAAAAGTTATAGAGATTTAAAAGAGATTGTTATGAGCTTTAGATGTTGATGATATGTTTGCGTGATATTTTTAGGACAAGCTAGTAAGACTCCATCCCATTGTAGGTGTAGAGCCAAGAAAGAAAAGGAAACAAAGAAAGAAACAAAGTGGGAAAGTTAGAGGTTTTATTAGATTCTTATCACCTATATAAGGTAGCTTATTCTTCTTTATCTAATTGCATGTAGACTTATTTGAGCTTGATGTGCATTGTATTATATTGGTTGTTTTATCACAATATATGCTATATTGCATTGCATAGTTATTTGTCATGTTTTGCATGTTATATTTAATGAGTTAAGGCTATGAGATAAAAAGTAGCAATGGGAAATGAATGCAGTAGTTCTTCTAAGCCCAAAAGAAAAGCCTAAGTGTAATGTGCAATTTTCGTTTAAACGACAAAAATGGGCGCGTTTTCAAAGCATGTCCCTTGAAATGAGTTAGTTAAGGTCCCAATAATTTAAGCAACATTCTAGACTCCTAAAAATGAGAACCCTAGCCTCAGAAAGAAGGAAAAACTGAGCCTAGAATGAAGAAACAAATTTTGATGGAAACCTTACGAAATGTAATGGCATTTTGTAATTTTGAGCAAATTATGGAATTGACACAGGAGGCTTTTTAAATGAAAATTTTAAGTTCTCTAGGGTTCTTAGAGGCCTTAAAGACCATGGGAAGCCTCGGGACAGTTAAATCCCCTTTGGTGGACATTTTCCAATGTCAGTGTACTCGAACTTTGACGGATTCGTTCGGGAAGGTTTTAGCTCCGATTTGAGTGATTCCAAAGGTATTTTATTTAATTGGGAACCTAAATTTTATAATGGAAAAGACGGTTCTAAAAAAGGAGCTAAAATGAAGGAGAAATGAAAATGCAAAGAATGAAGGGCAAAATTAGAATTTTTGAAAAAGTCACTTTCCTACACCTATATATAGATGGCGCCTCACACTCTCCCTCATTTAACTTCAGATTATTCAGCCCCAAACTAGAAACAAAACCTAGGAGAGAGGGGCACCAAAGGAGGAAGAAGAAGAGAAGAAAATCTAAGCTTAAGGTATGTTTCCATGGTGAATTTTCATGCTTTTCTTCATCCACACCTCCTCTCCTCCCTTCTCCTTTGTTTCCTTTGATTAAATTAAAGTTTATAAATCTGATTCAAGGCAGAAATTCAAGGGAAATTTCGGATTTGAAGAGAGGAGCTTGGAGAAAGCAAGATTCAAGCCAAAATAAGCAAGGAAACTAGGTAAATTTTCATCATATGGTTGGTATTCTTGATTCCTCTTCTTCTCCAATTTGACACACATAAGGAACCCTAGGAGGATCTGATATTTAAGCCAAACCAAGCATGAATCTTAGGTATTTGAAGGCGAAGAACAAGAATATGCAAAGAAAACAACAAAATGACCATTAGATTTCAAGATGTAAATTCTAGGGTTTCAAGTGTTCCTTCCAAATTCTGATTTTGTGTGATGATTCCTACATCTAATTAAGAGTTTTAAATGAGTTCTTGAGATCCCTAAGATGCTCCCCACAAGCTTCCTCCTTCAAGAAAACAAAGAAATCTCCATGAAGGCCAATATTGCCATATGTCTCAGCCAAAGGGAGTTCTTGTAGTTAGAGAGAGTTTTAAATTTTTCTAAGGCCATTTTTGAGTCATATTTGATGAATAAAAATGAGGGGAGGCCTTGGAAAAAAATTAGAACTCATAGGAAGTGATTTGGTGCTTTAGGTTCTATATTATGACCTAAAGAAGCAACATGATGTTAGGCTCTTTGTTTTAATGGTGTGATAACTCCAAGAGGCTTAAGAGTAGTCAAGAATCATATTTGAAAGGAAAGAATGGAGCCTAGAAGTCCTTTGAGGGGTATTTCTTCATTAGGTGCAATTATGGACCATAATAGGGTTTATAAAGCAACCTAGTGTCTAAGCAAGTTATATGACCTTAGAATTTATTTAATGAACCTAATTGGCTTCCATAAATTGTATCTAAGCCAAAAGAAACCATCTCCACAAATTTGTGGGTGTGTGGTCGAAGAGAGGAGCTTGAATCCAAAGGGAAAAGTGTGTAATTGTGTGCAAGGTAGCTCTCCACCTTCTCTCATGCATGGATGTGTGTTTAGCTTGTCTAAGATGTGTATATGTATATTTTCAAGCCATGAAAAGTATGCTAGCATGATCTTATATTCCATGATTTATGATGACATATTGTGTTTTGAAATGAATGTATGATGTCTGTTGAGTTTGCTTGAGTGTGGAAAGGCCAAGAGCTCTTAACCATGGTGAGGATGAGCTAAGAACCCTTGAATTGGTTGAGACATAGCAAAGAGTCTCCCAAAAGTAAAGTCGGTTCCCAAGAGTATGGTTTAAGTCCAAAGCTTTTAAAGAATGGGTGAGGCAAGTTCAAAATCCATGAGAAAAAGTGTGAGGCCAATCCAAAAACTTGGTGAGCTCTTGAATGTTTTGTATGACTTGCTCACATGCCAAGCTTGCTTCTTGAATGTTTATGACTTCCATTTTATTCATGCATGCATTTTTAAGGCTTGCTTTGCATATATTATGTATGATTGAATGGGAGATGAGCTATTGGGATTCTTTGAATCTCATCCTCCTCTCCAATGATCTCACATGTTAGGTGGACCAAGTGGACAAGGAATGGGAGCCAACCACTTGAAGAAAGAAGATTGACATCAATATGTCTAGCTTTTGCCTTTTTAAAGTCATAATGATGCTTAATGATGTATATTATTGTTGTAAATGGTCTATAACCCTTGAGACATATGTAATTATGATATTATGTGATGTAGGAATGAAAGAATGTGTTATGTGAATGATGGAATGTAAATTGAGTATGTTATGGCATTATAGCTTCATGAATGGCTTTATAGAAATGTGCATAAGTGTGGATGAAATGGCCAAAATGAGATGCATGAGGTTTCGAACCATTTGGGTAGCTTACACAAGTCCTAAATGTGCTTTTAGACTTTCCCAAAAGGTGCCAAGGCCAAGGGAAAATCATTTGGTCACTTTGGTATCCCATATGGAGCTAAAAATGACCATAATGGAACCCTATATCAGTTTTTGGCCAAATGAGCTAATCTGAGATTTGGCAAACATTTAGAACTTGTTAAGAGATTTTTAGGAAGCTAAAGATCATAATTTTTGGAGTTCTACAGAATATTTTATGAATTTTCAAAGTTGGCAATTTTTCTAATTTTGGATTGCTACACAATTCATTTGGTCCGAAAATGAATTCTATCACATAGGGCTCAAATGATATCCAATTGCCATGAAATTTCATACAGAGAAATTATACATTAACAATGACTTGTGCCAACTAGAAACACCTCATTTGGAGGTCTAGAGAGGGAGATATGAATTTTTGAACATTCTGTCCAGTATCAAGACCCTTACCTGACCTGAGTTACTGTTCTATTAAATTCTGAGGTTTGGGATGCCTGAGCTAGTTTGGAAATATTTTTCCTTCTAGCTAACATCCACATATTTCTAGATTGGTATTATTTACATAGATTGAATTTTTTTGGAATTAATTGGACATTTTCAAAGTTTGTTGCAGAATCTGTGACAACATCAAGAGGTAGTTTAACCTCTGGACGTTTTCGGATGTAAACGCCCTCTGTGATAGATGTTATTAGTCTGGACATATTTTAGTGTGAATTAAACATTTTTATCTTTTCAGAATGTCCAAGAATGTGTGATTTTTATTTTTCTAGAATTACTTATGATTTTCCAAAGTTTGGTCAGAAAAGGAGTCAATTCTAGCCGAAAATGCACTTAATTATTTTGAGCTCTCCTTTGATTTCCATGAGTTATGGGCATGATTTTATGATGCAAAAGAGCTGTATTGATATAACCTAAATATGAGAATGTATAGTATGAGCTCATACAGTCCACGTGACACCGAATGAAATTTTATACACGACGCAGCGCAATTAAATGTATTATTTTTAATAGAATTTTCTAATGCCCTCATGGCATTTAATGATGTGAAGCCCATGAGTATCATGAAATGATATAGAATTTATGGTGTTACACTAAGACAAGTTGAGATTCATGGCTATGATAAAGTATGTTATAAGCATATAAAACATTTATGTTAGTTTTATGCGATCATGCATACTTGCATTATTATTACTTGATTGTTTCATGGTTATTCTGGGTGATTTGAGTATAACTATTGAGATTATCTGAAACCTCACCCTATTTCTATTTTCCCTTTAATTGTAACACTCTAAAATTAATTAAAAATAATTAAGACAAATTAGGGAATTAATATGGGCAATTAGTAAAATTAATTAAGTGGAGAGGGATATGGATAATTAATTTGGGCCATATGAAACCTAATTATGCCATGAGCTAAGTAAGAAAGCCCAACACTAGTTTCCTTGTAGGCCCAACTCACATTAGCCCATTTAATACTTAAACCATGGCCCAACAAGCACTAACTTTTGAACCCACTTGGATCTTGGGCTTTTGGGTTAGCTCATGACCCAACTAAACCCAAAAAACCCTCTTCCTTTTTGCCCATTCTACAGAAACACAAGGAGAACACAAGAGATTTGGAGGTCCAAAGGGGAGGCTAGGGTTAGCAACACCATTTCCACCATTTCTCCCTCTTAGAATAAGATTCAGTTAAGGTACCTTTATGAAACTTAATTCTCTCTTCTTTCTCTTTAATTTGGCTTAATTAGTTTTTCATTTGGAGTATTTTCACCTTGCACCTAATTTTGAAACTTCTTGTTTGATACTTTCATGGTGGATTTTTGGAGGTTGAGGCTATAAGGGTTATTGGGTAAGTGTTTCCTTCTCATTTTGATGCATTTTCTACTAGTTTGAGACCCCAGTAGCTAACTTATGATGTGAGCTTGGATTTTATGTGAAATTACCCTGAAATTAGTGTAAAATATTATGGGTTCTGGTGTGGGGAAGCTAAAACACAAAATTTAAATCCATTGATTGTTAGGTAAGTAACCTCTAGGTAGTTATTGGTAATTCAACTCTTTGGGTATTTGGTTTACTACTATAATGATAACTAACATTAGTAATTGTCTGACTTTGTGATCATATGGTGAATTGGCACTGTTATTATCCTTCAAAGATTGTCCATAAAATGTGGTAACCAAAGTTTATTCTAATTCCTTGCATACGTTCAATTTAATCTTATATTTGTTAAACATGTATAATTTTGAATACTAAATGAATGGTTGGCTATCTGAATTGTTGTGATTAGACCTTGTGTATATCCATGGTGAAGCTATGGTGTAGCTTCCACTTGTGCATTAAGCTTCGATTGGGCACTAGGTTGTGATCAGACCCCTAAATGCACTAAGCCTAGGTTGTGCTCAATAGGAAAGTGGCATCGTGGACGGGCCTTCCTTGATGTTATTAGCCTTTAACATGTTATATGTGATCGTTGGTATGGGATGATAGTTATTGGTAGCTCAACTATTTCATTTACTGATATGATTGATGTTTCTGATACTGATCTAATTAAAATGCACATATGTTGATTAATTTCATACATATGAATGGAATTTTACCTTTTGGTTACTGAGATTTGCATCTTACCTCGTTTTATGGGCTAATTATTTTAGGTGAAGGTTCTTCGAGTAAGGAAAAGGGAAAGCAAGTGGATGAACATCTATAAGTTAGGACTATATGCGAAATTCTATACTTATATTGATTTGGCTTAGAGTAGATGCTAATTTTGTTGTTTTTTTGTATAACATCATCATGTAATCATGTTGCCAAATATAGGAACTTTTCTATTTTATATTCAAAGTGCAACTAATTAGAGAATAGACCCTACATTAGTTGTAATATGATGTATGAATTCATTAGTAATCTGATATGGAACCTTGCTAATATTGAGATATGACTTATCACTTGAGAGTATAATCATGTGTTGCCTTGAATGATGATTCTGGATTAGTGTTGCATGGAACCCCTATTAGAATTCATATTTGAATAATGTTATCAGTGGCTTATGCATTCCTTGTTGACAAAGCTCATGATTTGCTAATATATGGTAGATGGATAGGTAAAAATCAACGACTAAGTCTTGAATTGATCAGAATTGTTATGCTGAGTAATTTAGATAGTAAGATGCCATTAAAGCCTTACAAATTAAGGTAGAATAATCCTAGAATGTTACTAGAGGGAGAGTTGGAGTGTATGGGATGAAATTTAAAGAGCCTAGGTATAGAGGAAGGTTAAGCCATGGCTAAAACTCTTTAAGTCGTGGCCAAGAGTCATCCAGAGGTGAGGAGCGCCATGGTGCACGAGTTGAGTCAAGACATAACTTGAGGAATTTATACCCAGAGGGTACCAGAGAGCAAACTCATTGCAGCGTAAGGGAATCTCACCATGATGAGTATCAGGTGGCATGCTTGGAGAGTTCCAGTAGGCTTTCTTGCCATAGCACCATATAAGCTCACCATGGTGAGAAGCTTAACTTGCTGTGGTGCAAGAAAGGCTAACCGCAGCAAGAATCGAGAGATTAGAATAGTAGGCTCCCAAGAGCATCTTCGCCACGGCACGAAAGGCCTAGGTTGTGGCACAAGGTTCGTAATTTTGATCCAAAGTTCCAGTAACCTATCACACTTACACTTTGCATACACTATAACTTACTATATGGGAGGATCTTGTACTACTAACAAAAGACCCTGTTGACAAGGTCTTACATTTTACAAGGCAAAATCCAAGATTCTGTCGACAAGGTCTTTAATTTTCAAAGTGTGGAGTCCAAAATCCTGTCAACAAGATCCTAGACCTAGAAAGATAATTGTCATACCTAGACAACCTTCATCATTTTCATAAGAAAACCATAAGTTGATGATGCTAATGTGCTAGAACTACTTCCATGGTTATCATAATCAATTTCATGCAAATGCAAATATAAGAATTTACTTGTACAAGGAGTTCGGTAGCCCTAATAAACATTAGAGTTAACTTACGGTAGATTTCTCATGTGTAATATTTATACAAATCAAATGAGAGATTAACACTATAATGTTACATCCTCACTGGAGTCAAACTTTACATTCAACCCTTGTTCAAAAGATTCATAAGACCAATTACAGTCAATATGTAATCTATTGGTCAGTTTGTTCATTCTCTATTTGTTTGGCTCCATTCGTAACATAGTTAATACCCTGTAAAATAGTCAATTTATGGTGAGATAAAATCCCAGTAGCTAACAATGTACTCAAGAAACACACATATAAATATAGCACGGATTACTATCCAAGATACATTCGGTGCATACTTCGGTGTCGGAGCATGTAATATCTAGATAGCAGCATATTCTCATTCGTTAGGCTAAGTAGCAGTACATTCTCATTTGTTAGGCTACGTAGCAGCATTTTCTTATTCGTTAGGCTACGTAGCAGCACATTCTCATTCGTTAGGCTATGTAGCAGCATTTTCTTATTCGTTAGGCTACGTAGCAGCATATTTTCATTCGTTAGGCTACATAGCAGTATATTTTCATTCGTTAGGCTACCGTGCTTCGGTTATTGGCCAATAACAGCAATCTAGTACTCATAAAGAGTCATCTTAGTAGATATAAATGCAACTAGACACAGCATAGGGACTTTGGGATTTCATCCAGTGCATTAACATAAATAACAAAGTGAGTACAGTGTTAACTACCTGTTTCGTCACCGTCGTTTTGTCATGTATTCCTTAGCCTTGGTTGTCCCAATGGTCTTCCTAAATTTCAATCATGCATTGTACTAATTAAGAATGAGTCATGGTTAATATTTACATTGCAATTAAATTACTAATTCCCCCCATACGAAATTCCTAAATCCCTTTCGCTAGTTAACTATTGGAATTCCTAATTGTAAACAATCACATCTTTGTTTTCTTTTTCTTCTCATTAATTAGTTACTATCTAAGTTATTCATGTGTGGTCCAGTTCTATAAAGCTAAGTCCTTAGCCCTCATTTTCAAGCTGGATTCTCAAATTTTCCATGCAAAGTCACACTACAACAGCGAAAGAATGAAAACTACCATAGTCTCAATTTAACTACATTTTCGGACCTGTTCTTGTGAAATTTCTTTCCTCCACTAAATGACCTCCAAAAATCATAAAAATTGGTAGAGTGACCCCTCATTATGTTAATTCACAGGAACAATTTTCAAGAATTCCCAGGGATAACCCCTGAACTCCTACTGTTTTGGTCACTACCTCAGCTGAGCTCGCTGTACACCTCCCTTGCTGTTTCTAGCTTTGTTATCCTACCAAATGATCCCAGAAAATTCTAAGACTTCGTAAACCTGACTTCCTATGTCTTAGCTACCTCCCCACCAAATTTCATGCACTAATTCCTTCATTTACCCATTTAACAAAATTCTTTATAAAATCAGCCCCAAGCTGTCCCGTACAGAAGCTAAATTGAATTAGTGGGTTGTTTCTTTAATTTACCTTGTTCCAAAAATTCTATAATTTTCCAAATTTCAAGTATAAGGGATAGACAACCTGTTATAAAAATTTTGGCTTCAAAATCCTTTTCTAACTAATTCTACAAGGCCAAAACATCCCAGTCTAGAACAAGGAAGCAACTCGGAACTTACCTTTTATGGAGTCCTTGTACTTTGGTTTTTCTTCTCTTCTCTCCTCTTCTATGGCTGTCCGAAATTTCTTCCTTCTTTCCACTACTTCCCTCCTCCTAAGATGAGTTAAAGTGAATGGTAATTAATGCAATGGACAGCTCCTGCTTTTTCACCGCTATTAGGTGGCATGAAGGCAAATCACAATTCCTTGAATCGGTGCATGTGCTAGGTGTCAGCAGATATGTGTCTTACTCTCATCTAAACTATATATTAAAAGCAATATTTAACTCCTGCTATCACACCAAATACGTCACCAGCAAATCACAATTTAATTAGGTGGCATGAAGGCAAATCATCATTCCATGAATCGGTGCAAATAGCTAGGTGGCAGCAGATATGTGTCATTTAAAATATATATTAAAAGCAATATTCAGCTCCTACTATCACACTACAGATGGCACTAGCAAATCACAATTTAATATATGTATATATATATATATATGAAGGTGGGTGGTGCAAGCATGAGGTGTCTTCATCCTAACTAACTTAGGCTATTCATTACATGGTGGTGCAAGCATGAGGTGTCTTCATCCTAGATTACTTAAGCCATTCATTTACATGCAACCTCATTCCTAGCTCCTCCACGGCTGAATGTATTCCCTAATGTAATCAAATATCATCTATCATATAAACTCACATGCCTTACACATGGAAGCACGAGGTGGCATTGATAGTAATTTCCCACATCTAAAGAAGAAGCAAGCCGTGGTCAATTAATATATATATATCACTTCCATCTAATACACAAATTGTATATGATGCCTAATCCTCACAAAAATGCAGATTATGCCAATCCCCATAACTAGACATAATTCCAAGTACCCAAGTGAATACTTATGCTCTTGTGTGGTGATGGTGTCAAATGGGTGTAACTATTTGACTGAGTGAATTAATATGGGTTATGTTAATAGTTACAAGAAGTTTGGAATTTGACATAACCACTTATGTCATGGTGCGAACACACTAAGTTATGGTGCAAGTACCCAAACTTGGTTTTCAAGCTCCAGTAATCAACTTAGTTGTAGTGAGGAAGGTTCAAGTCATGGCCTAGGTCTTCAAACTCTTATTTTTGGTCTAGAAACCTTTAATTTCTCTATGGTAATGTTATGTAATGATTAGAGAACAATTATAAAGAGGATTTTGTAAGCATGGAATTAGTTGTAAGGTGAATCAAAGGTCTTAATTGATAATTGGAATTTCTTATGGGCTCAAATGGTTTTGGTTGTTTGGTTAAAACTTTGAATAATGTCAAGGTTCAAATTTCCTTACTTTTTCCTAACTTAATTAATTGTAATGACTTTAGGTCTTGATTTACAATAATTAATCATGCAATTAAGCTTAATCATTATAATTATAAGTTAGGGTTGTTACACTAACTAGTGCCAGGCAAAAGCTTTAGTGCCAGCAAAGGAAAATAGAAAGAATGATGTTTGAATTAGCAAATTCATATGAATGTTTTGTAAATAGTTCTGTTGTAATTTTATAATGAATGTATATATTAATTTTTACTTCCTTAATAATGTATTTACGTGCACTAGTATACTATTAACAGTGATGTAACTCCAGTTTGAGTTACTTAGTGCCAAATGATGATATATATCCAGATTATGTTATTTGATGTTATTATTATCTATATTTTTCACATATGTGAGTTTGGGTTGTACTGTGACCATCTGATTGGTCTGAATGGTCAATTTTATAAAGGGAAACTCTGTCAGATTTTCCTTAAAATGTTATGTACGATTTACTTTATGGTTAAAATTGGATGGACATGGAAATTATGAAAAAAGCAAGTACTTGTATTTGAAAATTTTGGATTCAGTATTTTCTTTCATCAGTGAATAGACTTGTTGTTGATCCATAGTAATTAAATAAGAGCTAGATAGTTAAGGTGTTACAAATTACGTATATATCTTAATGGTTATGTGATTAACATACCTTACAACTACGAAAGCTATAACCCAAATGATGTAATGTTCCATTTGCTTCATGGCTATAAACTTCATATTATGACTAAGTGGGACACATGCTTGTCCTCTTGGTGCTTGACAATTGTTAGGTTTTCATTCTAAATTTACTTTATTACCTTGGGTTTTTCTATGTGATTGCTTTTCTTTATAACATGGCTAAACTCTTTTATTCATGCTTTTTTTTCTTATATAAAAGGTTAAGGTGAATTATCATAACCCATCCAAACATATGAATAGCATAAGAACAAAGTATTACTTTGATCTTATAAGTCTTAGACACAAACATAAAACCTTAACATAACACAACACAAAAAAATTTCCAAAACCATATTCATAAGTTTTTCAAAAGCAATTAAGTAGACTATCCCCTATAAATTAGGCGTATCCTAAATTTCTTTGTACAATAGCTAGAAAGTAAAGAAATCTCCACCTTCAAAGTACAAATGTTTGGGAGCTCAGCTCTTTAGATGGAATCAAAACAAACATATGACACAAAATCTTAAGTTACTGCAATCTTTGTGCACCTACTTCCAAACTTGCTTTCAAGATGAGTTAGTTGCCATTAAAGGAGGTTGGCATGCCTAAAAGTTTCAGGTGGAGTGTTTGGGTGAACTTGGAATAAAAATAAAATAAAATAAAAGAGTGAGTCACACAGACTCAGTGAGTGGATGCCATAAACAACTTTAATATAAACAACAATTAGATATTGAATAATAAAAATATGTTTTGGCTAACAACAATACACACACATAACTAGAAAGTGAAGGTGCATTCTTCACATGGAACAATCTTAGGCCACATAGAGCATACACATATGAGGGATCATTATTAGGAAGTGAATATTCATGCTCATCAATTTATATTTAGAGTCAATGGTTCTACCTCCTAAATAATCATACTCATTTGATGGGAGTTAGGGAATCACTCACCATAACTACGCAAGAGTTAGGGAATCAAACATTTTAACTAATAAGAGTCTAAAAATCACTTATCTTGACTAATTAAAAGTTAGGAAATCACTAACAAAGAAGTGGACATTTTCAACAGTTTTAAAAAACCACTGGAAATGCCTTATTTCCCAATAGCTTTTCTAGTGCTTTAAAACTACCAAAAAATGATTACAATTCCCATATACTAAAATAGATTCTTTGTTCATCCTTAAAGGATAAGTACAGTGTTCATCCTTTTAAGGATGAGTTTTAAACACCAAATTTCAAAATTTTTAATTTTAATTTATTTTTTTAATTCTAATGGAAGTAAATGGTGGAATGAAGACAATTTTCCAACTAACAATTTTAAAAAATAATGATTATAATTAAAAAAAATCTAGAAAGGATGAGTAGACATTCCCTTTTAGACTTTTTAGCAATTTTTTTAAACCATCACTCAATGCTTAGTGTATCCTTACCCATCCCTTCTTGCATTTTTGTTCGGTGCCATAAACTCCCTCACACATTTTCATTTTGGCCATATTCTCTCCTTTTCCATCCCCATTTCATTTTAACCAAACCGTTAGAGATTACATAATAACCATTGCATTAACTAAGATGAAAAATTAAAGGGAAAGAGAACATAATGTGCAGCCATTAAATAGAATAATTAATCCTCCAATTCATTCTCCAAAATGTCAATCTAATGACTCAATAATTTCAAGAATCCAATCCAAAATTTTAGCCACAATTTTCAAGTAATTACAAGCTAAACCTAGACTTATAAAACTAGAAAATTGCAACATTAAAAGGAGAAGAAAAAGAATAGAAAATTAGCCAATTCTTAGAGCATTTATCTTGAATTCAAATCTATACATCAAAGCTTTCATCTCAAGCTAGTTATATAGAGGAATCAAGCTTTCATTAGAGGAGAATGAATGGAGGAATGATAGTGATGATCTTCGACTATGAAGCTTCATGAATAGGGAGTGGATAATGATTCTGCTCTGATGCATGCTACTCTCTTCTAGAACCCTAAACCTAAGACTTCCTTTTTGAATCCTCCAATCATGTTTTACTTCCTCCTTCATTCCCTTAACTCTAACCTCTACCCTTCTGCACAAACCTGTGCTCTCCTCTCTCCGAACCTAAGAGTCCTCCTACAATCCCCTCTCACATGATGCGTCTCTGCCTTTTTCTATCTCCCCTCAGCCCTCCTCATGTGTTTTTTTTATGTCTATATGTGTGGACTGCCTGTGCATGTATGAATTAGATTGTGAAGAATGTGTGCGTGTGTTACGTGATAGAGCTCCTACGTGTGAAGAGGTGAATGAAGTGTCATGCATGAATGAGTGATGCAGTGTGTAATTTGTGTGAGGACGTGTGAGTGCCTGGTGTAACATCCCTAACTCTTAATTATGGTTATTAAGCTTAATTACACAATTAATGGTCATAAATACCATATATAAAGTCAATACAAATAGCTATTTAGGAAAATTATTGAGGAAATTTAAACCTTCTTCTTTTTTAGGATCATTATCTAATAAGCAAAGCCATTTAAGTCTATAAGAAATTTTAAGTCATCAAAGAAATCTTTTGTATTATGTCACCACTAATTCTACATTCACAAAACCTGCTTATAATTGTTCCCAATCCATTACATACCATTACCTCATGAAAACTCAAGTTTTAGAGGTTAAAAATAAGAGTTTAGTGTTTTAGGCTGTGACTTGGATATTCCCATCATGATTAAGTTGGCTACTGGAACCTAAAAACTAAGTTATTGGACTTGCACTATGACTCGAGTGGCTACTGGAGCTCAAAATCAAAAATATACAATTTGCGTTGTGACTAAGGCCTTTCACACCACCGTGAGATTACTCACTGGACCTTATTATGCAAGTTTTAATGACTTTTACCGCAATGGACTCCCTTCACACGTCGCGGCAAGATGAGCATCTAGAACCTAAGGTTCCAGTTTTCTTGAGTCTCGCTGTGGTGAACTTATATGGTGCCACGGTGAGAAATCTCTCTAGAGCTCTTCTAAGCTTCTCACTTGACGCTTGCTGTGACGAGATTACTTTTGGGTTCCTTTGGGACCTATACTTCTCGTGTTGTGCCGCGACTCAACCCCTCGTGCTGCAGCACTCCTTGCTTCTAAATGACTCTTGGCCATGACTTAAGTAGTTTTGGCCATGACTTTATCTCCCTCAGATCCTATGTCCTCACTTTCTTACTTCTTAACCATATTCCACTAATTCTATGTGAGTTTTAGGGCCTCCCCAACTAACATTCATGGTTTCCTAGACCTTTTGGCTCCCCAAATACCTTGATTAATACTCCACATTCTTCATAAGCTTAAAGGGAATTCATAATAATAGAGTACTACTATACATATCAGCACTTGAACATATTGTGACAGTAATTGTTAACCAAGGCCACTGACAACATCATTCATTCATACATAAATATATATTTATATACTAGTAGAGCTACCATACCTTACTAATTGGGATAACCATTCATTACATTACCTGATCATAATCTCAAGTGATAATTCTACATTAACAATAATCCATGTTAGATATTAATTAAGTACATACATCAGATTTCAAGTGCTACAGGGCCAAGCTTCCTATTAAATTCAACCTTAATTACATAATATCATAAGCCTACACTTGGCAATACGAGTGCATGATGATGCTATACAAAATAAATTACAAAACTAGCACCTACTCTAAGCCAAAGTTAGCTCAGGCATAGAAGTTTTTACACGTGGCCTCAGATTAGGGGTGCTATTCTACTTATTTCCCCTTCCCCTTATTCAAGGAACTTTCATATGAAATTTGTTAGTCCATAAAATGGGGTGAGATTTGAATCTCAGTAACCAAGGGATAATGATAGATATATGTACAATTCAATCAATATAAGTTCAATTTAATCAAATGAACATCATGATCATCCATTATATCAGCAAATGAACTAGTTGAGCTACCAGTGACTACTATCCCATACTAGTAATTATATACATCATGTTAAAGGCCAATAACATAGAGAAAGGCTTGTCTACAGTGCCAACTCCCTATTAAGTACAACCTAGGCTTAGTGTATTCATGGGTTTGATTACAACTCGGTACCCAATTGAAGTACGATGCATGGGTGGCAGCTCCACCATAGACCCACACATGGTCTGAAATAATAATAATCATATAGCCAACTAATCATTTAACAAAGAAAAACATATTTATACAGCAGATATCAGATTAACAAAGCACATATGCAAGGAATTAAATCAAACCTTAATTACCTCACTTAATGGAGCCAAATTCTGAAGTCAAAGATAAATGCCTACATTTAGAGGATCCTAGGTTAAATTAAAGCATATTTTAGATACTAATTATAGCTTAACTCAAATATCATGGCACTAAACTATTAAGAAGTTCTTAGAAATCACTTACCCAATCACCAAGGAGTCTCAAATTCGAACTTAAACTTCACTTACTCGAAAACCACAATATCCCATTCAAGTTTTTGGGTATTTTTGCACAAAATCCAACCTCACATTATATGTTAGCTATTGGGGTCTCAAACCAACAGAAAACAAATTAAAATGGGGAGAAGATATTTACCTAATGACCCTCTTAGCCTCAACCTTTGAAAATCATGTATGGATAACCTAAAATGGCAAATTTCAGACATCTGTGGAAGGTGAAAATACTCCAAATGAATAACTAATCAAACCAAATTAAAAAGGAATAAGAGAGGATTAAGTTTCATATAGATTACCTTAGCCAAATCTTCCTTTAGAAGTGAGAAATGATGGAGATATGCTGAAGAAACCTTAGCCCCCTATGGATGTCCGAATTTCCCTCTTGAATTTCCTTAGGTTTTTTATAGAATAGGAAGGAGACTATAAAGGGTTTAGGGTTTTAGTGAGGTTTTTGGGCTGGGTTAAGGGTCCATGTATCACTTAGGCCCATTTTGTGAGTTTTGGGCTTTTAAGAAATTAAATTAGATTGGGTCATTCTTCCTTTAACTAAGAGTGGGCTTTTATATGTGGCTCATGGTATAAATAAACTAATCACAAGGCTTAAATTAAGTGTTCATCTTCCCTCAACTAATTTCATTAATTAAACCTATAACTATAATTAATATATCTTCATCTAATAATGACAAAAAATGATTATTGTCTCAAAATGTCTAAAATGAATCCATTTATTTGAAAATCCTTATTTCCTTACTCTTTCTAAATCCCCAATGCTAACTCCTTAATTCATCATGATTATTCTTAGTTAATTTTGGGATGTTACATTCTCCCCTCCTTTTTAAGAATTTTGTCCTCAAAATTAGACATACCTTAGTAAAAAAGCATTGGATAATCCTTCCTTATAGCCTCTTCTGTCTCCCAAGTTGCCCCACCAGGCATTAGTCCTTTCTATGCCACTTTTACTAGGAGGATGTTCTTATTACCCAACTGTTTGACTCTCGAGTCCACTATCCTTTCAGGCTTAATAACATAAGACAAGTTATCTTGTAGATACACATTCTCATTCTCAATGACTTGTGAAGGGTTTGGGTGATACTTTTTCAACTGAGATACATGGAACACATCATGCAATTGGGATAAATTTGGAAATAAAGCCATTTTATAGGCTGCTGGTCTTATTCGCTCGAGGATTTGAAAAGAACCAAGGTAATGATGATTGAACTTTCTTGACTTGATAGACTATCCTATGCTTGTTACCAGAGCAACCTTAAGGAACACATGGTCTCCTGTCTCAAATTTTAAGGGCCTCATTCTCTTATCAACATAACTCTTTTGCCTACTCTGGGCAGCTAACAACTTTTTCTTGATAAGTTCTATTTGATAGGTAGTTTGGTCCACTATGTTTGGACCTAAGATACTTCTCTCATCAAGCTCTACCTAGTACAAAGGTGATTGACACTTCCTCCTATAAAGTGCCTCAAAGGGTGCCATCTGGATATTGGAATAGTAACTATTATTGTAGGAAAAATCTATTAAAGACAAATGCACATCCCAGTTCTCCTTCAATTCTAGTACACTAGCTCTAAGCATATCCTTAAGAGTCTGAATAGTTCTTTTGGTCTGTGCATCTGACTGAGGGTGATAAGTAGTGCTAAAGTTAAGATTAGTGTTTAAAATTTCTTGCATAGATTGTCAAAATTTTAATGTGAACCTGGGGTCTCTATCTGACATTAATGGTATTAGGGATGCTCTGTAACCTCAAAATCTCTCAAACATAGAGTTGTGCTCACCTTTCCAAAGGATAAATGGCTCTAATAAGAAAAAAGTGGGCTAACTTCATTAGTCTATCCATACTCACCCAAATGGTATCATAACCTAAGGATGTCTTAGGTAAAGTCATTACAAAATCCATGGATATATTATCCTTAATTCTCATAAAAGTAAGCTATTAGGATGTACTGAAATAGACAGGTTCAAGTCTCTTAACTCTTCAATCAACCTTTGTTCCCTAAGCATCATCTTTGCCATATAAATAAATTTCCTACTCAGGGCATCGACACCCACATTTGCCTTACCTAGATGATAATTTAAGGGGACATTATAATCTTTAAGGAATTACATCCATCTCTTTTATCTCATGTTTAGCTCCTTCTGGTCAAACAAATATTTTAAACTTTTATGGTCACCATACAGCATAAAGATAGCATCTTCAAATCTCAAGGGTAAAACCACAACCACTAATTCTAGATCATAGGTGAGATAATTCTTCTCATTAGGCCTAAGTTGCGTAAAAGCATAGGATATTACCCTACCTTATTACATTAAAACACAACCTAAACCCTTCTTAGAGGTATCACTATAAACCGTAAAGGTTTCTTTAGAGTCAGATGGAACTAACATAGGTGTAGTGGTTAACCTATACTTAAGTTCTTAAAAGGCATTCTCACACTTAGTATCCTACACAAATGATTGGTCTTTCCTAGTTAACTTAGTCAAAGCATGGCTAATTGAGAAAAATCCTTTAATGAACCTCTTATAGTAGCTGGCTAGACCTAGGAAACTATGAATTTCGATCATCATTTTAGGTCTTTCCCAATTCAGCACCGCTTCCACTTTACTAGGATCTACTGTTACCCCTTGCTCTGATATTATATGGCTTAGGAACTTCACCTCTCGCAACCAAAACTCACACTTGCTGAGTTTAGCATACAACTGATGCTCCCTCAAGGTTTGAAGAACTATCCTAAGATGCTATTCATACTTTTCACTACTCTTAGAATAGATAAGTATGTCATCAATAAATAATACCACAAATCAATTAAGGTATGGCCTAAAAATCCAATTCATGTAGTCCATGAAAATAGTGGGGGCATTGTGTAATATCTGATTCTCTTAAAATAAGAGAAAATGTGAGAAACATAACGTATGATTTCTTTGTAAACAAACGAAATTCACTAGATACAAAAGCAAGTCCCCAGAAATGACTTAATCAAGGTCCCAAAAAATTTAGAAAGCATTCTAGATTCATAAAAATGAGAATCACTGGCTTAGACGGAAAGAAAAATAGAGCTAGAATGAAGAAACGAATTATGATGAAAGGTTGACGAAACATAAGGGCATTTTCATCATTTTGAGTAAATTTTGGAATTTACATAGGAGGGATTTTCAAATAGAAGTTTTAAGTTCTCCAGGATTCTTAGGGGCACTAAAAATCATAGGAAGCCCTGGCACAGCTAAAGGCTCTCCGGTGGACATTTTCCAACGTCGATTAACCTAAACTTTGACTGATTCATTTAGGAAGGTTTTAGCTCCGATTTGAGTGATTTCAAAGATATTTAACTAAATTGGGAACCCAAATTTCATAATGGAAAAGATGATTCTTAAAAAGGAGCTAAAACGAACTAGAAATGAAAATGCCAAGAACGAAGGGCAAAATGAGAATTTTTGAAAAGTCTTTCTTCTTCTTCCATATATATAAGTGGCGCCCCATCCCCTCCTTCATTCAGCCCATTATGTTTCTGCCCCAAACCAAAGAAGAATCCTAAGGAGAGTGGCACACAAGAGGAAGAAGAAGTGGAGGAGAAATCCAAGTTAAAAGGTATGGAATTTTGGTAGTTTTTCATACTTTCTCCTTTCCAAACCTCTCCTTCTTCATTCCCCTTTCTTTCTTGTGATTATATTGAAGTATATGAATCTGTTTTAAGGGGAAAATCAAGGAAAAAATTCGGATTTGAAGAGAGGAGGCCAAAGAAGACAAGATTCAAGTGAGAAAATAAGGAAAAACAAGGAAATTTCTTCTTCCATGGCTGCTACCCCTTGCTCCTCCTCCCTCCATATTTTGCCCCACTCAAGAAACCATAGGAGGGCTAGAATTTTGGGGAAAACTAATAGTGATTTCTATGAATTTAAGGGAAGAGAGTAAGAATATGCAAAGAAATCCAAGTAAAAACTATGAATTTGTAAGATAGAAAAGTTAAGATTTTGATTGCACCTTGAACTCTATTATGAATCCTAGCCATATTTTATAATGTTTAAGTGTTCATATGAGTTCCTAAGACACCAAGAGAGCTTTCTACATGATTCTCCCATCAAAGGAAGCAAGGAAACTCCATTAGTGCCTTATGGAAGCATAGCTTCGGCCAAGGAGAGTCCATGCACCTAAGGAGTGTTTTAATTCCTTCCAAGCTTAGTTTTGTATCATGTATGATGGGAGAGTATGAGAGGAAGCCTTGGAAAAAGTTTAGAAGCCATAGAAAGCAAGATGGCCTTATATGTTCCATAATATGGCTTAAAGAAGCAACACCTAGCTAGGCTCCTATAATTGATTGTGTGATGACTCTAAGAGGTTTAAATGGAGTCAAGAATCATGAATGAATAGATAAAATAGAGCCAAGATGATGTTTTCCAAAGGTTGCTTCATTAAGTGTATTATGGAACGATAAAAGAGCCTTATGAGTCACCTAGCCTTTCTAATAATTGTGTGGCCTTAGACTTTGCTTCAAGAGTATAATTAGCTTCCATATAATGTGTTTAGGTCAAGAGGAATGATCTCCACCTTCTTGGGTGTGTGAGGTCAAGGGAGAGGATTCAGTGTGTGAGGTCAAGGGAGAGGATTCAAGACTTATGGAAAAAGTGTGTAAATGCAAGCAAAGTAGCTCTCTCCACCTTCTCTCTTGCATAGATGTGTGCTTACATTGTCTTGAATGTGTGTATCTATGTTTTAAGCCATGAAAAGTATTATAGCATGATTTTATATGCCATGGTACCATGAGGATGTATTATGTTTCTAAATAATATTTATGATGCTTTCTTGGCTTTGCTTAAGTGTGGTGAAGCCAAGAACCCTTAGCCATGGTGAGGATGAGCTAAGAACCCTTAGAATTGGTTGAGACAAAGTAAAGAGTCTCCCAAAAGTGAGGTTAACTCTTAAGAGTAAGGTTGAGTCCAAGAACCTCTTAAAAAAGTGGGTGAGGCAAGTTCAAGATCTACAAGTAAATGAGTGAGGCTAATCCACTTACTTAGCAAGCTTATGTATGCTATGTATGACTTTTTCAAATGCCAAGAATGCTTCTTAAATGATTGCACATGTTAATATGCCTATGCATGCATTTGTGAGACTTATATTGCATGCTTTATGTGTGATTGAATGGGAGATGAGCTATTGAAATTCTTTGAATCTCATCCCCTCCTCTTCAATGTCTTAACATGCTAGGTGGAATAATTGAGCAAGGTAATGGAGGCCACCAAGTCTAGAAGAAGAAGATTGACATCAAAGTATTTGAATATGCCTAATTTTGCTTCTTTTTTAGCCATACACATGGCATATGATGTAATCCTTTATTGAAATTGTTATGTAATCATATAAGCATGTGTAATTATGTTGATATGTTATGTATAAATGAGAGTTAATATTATATGCATGAGAATGTGCATTTTGGACATGTAATGACCAACTAGCATTATGGAAATATATGTATAAATGGAAGTAGAATGACCAAATTGAGACGCATGAGGTTTGGGACCATTTGGGTAATTCATACAAGTTATATTCATACTTTTAAACTTGCCCAAGAGGAGCCAAACATTAAAGGAGACCATTTGGACATCTTGATACCTCATATGAAGCAAAATTTGACCACTTTAGAACCTTATATCACTTTTTATCCAAATTAACTCTTCATGATCTAAGATTTGGCATGCATTTAGAGTTTATTGAGATATTTTTGGAAAGCTAAAGTATAGAATTTTTGGAGGTCCATGGAATATTTGATGAATTTTTCAAGTTAAGAAATTTTGTGATTTTGGTCAAGGGTACTATTTACTTAAGTTTGGAAATGAATTCCGTAACACAAGGGGCAAATGATGTCCAATTGACATGAAATTTTATAGAGAGAAACTAGAATCTCCCAATGACTTGTACCAACTAGAAGCATCCCATTTTGATACCTAGAGAGGGAGATATGAATTTTTAAAGTTTCTGCCCAGTATCAGGCATCCACATTGACCTAGGTTACTATTTGATTGGGTTTCAAGGTCTGGCGTACCTAAACTGGTTTGGAGTTATTTTGTCCCTCTAGCTATCATCCATAGCTTTCCATATGGGTATCATTTGCATAGATTGGATTTTTTTGAAATTAATTGGACATTTTTGAAGTTTGTAGTAGAAAGTTGTGATAGTACTAGTAGCCAGCTAGACCTCTGTACCTTTTTAAATATAAAAAATTTTCCATGTTATGTTTCATGATCTAGACATATTTGTAGCATAAAGTAGACATGTGTAACTTTCTAGCATGGCAAAGAATACATGATTTTGATTTTTCTAGAATTAGTTACGATTTTCCAAAGTTTGTGACAGAAAAGGCAAATTTTTGGCCGAGGCTACAAGGATGAATTTCATGTGTTCTCTTGTCTTGCACGACCTCTAAGAAAATTTTAGTGATGGAAATGAGTTGCATCTTTGTAATTAAATATTAGAATGTGATACATGAATCCATATAGACCACTAGACACCGAAAGAGGAAATTTATCTATGGCAAAATGCAACTTATCCATAAGAATTAATGCTGTTATGTTGTCTCATATAGATCAAGCATGAGATGAGGCATGAGAATTGTATGAATTGAGTCTTAGAAATATGGTGTTACACATTGGTTAACCTAAAAGACATGACTAGGAACTCATAATGGCCATACCAAGTCTAAAAGGCTATTTTAGGTACATCCTCAACCTTGACTTTAAGTTTGTGGTATCCAGATTTAAGGTCAATCTTTGAAAAGATTGATGCTTCAACTAATTGGCTAAGTAAATCATCAATCTTAAATAAAATCTAAGGCTACTATCCTTTTTCTTGACAAATAATACTGATACTCCCTACAGAGACACACTTGGCTTAATGAACCCTTTCTCAAGAAATTCTTCTAATTAGCTCTTCAACTCATCCAATTCACCAGGCTCCATTCTATATGGAGCCTTGGAGATTAGACTTGTACCAGGTACCAAATCAATGGAAAACTTTAACTCTCTCTTTGGGAGTAGTCCACTAAATTCCTTAGGGAAGACTTCAGGGAACCCCCTAATCACAAGTATATCCTCCACTTTAACATATAATGAAAAGAACACAAGAAACCTTTGGCAACCATGCCTAAGGTGCCTTCTATATTGGGCAGCAAACACACAAGAGAGGTCAGTCATAGGACAAGATTCAGGTATATTAGTAAGTAATGAAATAGTCTTATGGTTACAATCAAGTATCATATTATTAACTGATAAATAGTCTATACCAATGATCACATCAAAGTCATGCAAAGGGATACAAATCAGGTTAAGGTTAGTACAGCTGCTATCCAATTGTACAACACAATTTAAGCACACATAAGATGTAATCATGGAATATCCAGTATAGGTAGACATAGATAACTCAAATGGCAATAAGCTAATTTTAAGACTCAGAAGCTTAACACAGTCATATGAGATGAATGAATCGGTTACACCCGAGTCAAATAATGCATCTACAACATGATTATAAACAAAAATAGTATCTCAGATCAGATTAAGGGACCTACTAGCCTCTTGTTGCATAAGTGCAAACACCTGTCCTTGTGCGGGTGGTTTGACGTATGAAGCTAACTCTCATGACATTGTGTAAGTTCACGCATAGTGTCCTAGCTTCCCACAATTATTAAACATAGGGCACAATCAACTACCATGATTCTTCCTACACTTGTCAGAAGCTGATGGGGCACTAGCTGAACTCTTTGGGTCCCATATTCCTCCTTTGAGGGACATTTCTTGGAGGTGGTTTCCTACCCCAAGAGCTACTACCACTAATAGTCCCCTTCTTACTTCCATCCTTAAAGGGCATTATGCCTCGATTATGTTTACCCTCTATCTTCTTTTTGGCCTTACTCTCCATCAAGGCCCTTTTGGTCACCCTATATTTTTACACTAATTTATCAAAGTTGAGGATCTACAGGGATGCAATCTTGTCTTTCAACTTAAATTTAAGGCCTCTCTCAAACTTTTCAACCTTTCATGGTTCATCATCAAGTTGAACATATTATAAGGAGAAATAAGACAACTGAGTGAATTTAGCTGCATACTGATCCACATTTATTTCTCCTTGCTCAAGGAAGTTGAAATCAGCTTCCTTATCGACTCTCACTAATGGTGGAAATTATTTACCCTCAAAGGCAATCTGAAAACTCTCCTAGGTCAAGGTTATCCCCCTTGAAGTCAGCAACCTAGAGGCACTCTATAGTATTGTAACTATATTAGACTCAATCTGTAGCAAATTTGGTATATAACACTTATTTGCATGAAAATCACACTTTTAGCAGCAGTATTTTTCATCATTGAAAGCTCAACTAATTCATTCTTGACTTTACAAACCATATGAGCTTACTAAAATCATTTCCATCTATAACACATGTATTCAAGTAGAATTGGAGCTTACAATTCATGTCTAAGCCATAGAACTCAAAATGCACATCATACTTGCAATTTCTATGAAACTCCAAATTATGATATAAATTTTAGAAAATCATAATTAATTCTAGAAAAATCAAAATCATGCAAATTATACCATTCTAGAAAGCTACAGATGTCTTCTAACTATCATAAAATTTTAGATGAAAACAACTAGGTTTGCTTCACAAAAACTTATGGAACAATAACACTAGTTTGGTGGCATCTTGCAACTACTATCAAACTTCAAAAATTTATATCTCCATCAATATAGATCCAAATGAGGTGGTTTTAGTGGCTATGGAAAGATCAATATTAGAGCTAATTTTTGTAAAAATTTCAAAGGCATATGAGTTCATTTGGTTAACAAAATCCATTGCATATCAGAAGCTACTATAGTACTTAGGCAACACCAGACCTCTGACTTCAAAAATTCATAACTCTCTCTATACAACTCCTTTTCATGAAAAATTCATGGCCCTATAAAGCTTATAATGTCATATATATGCTTGTGAAATTTTATGGGCATTGGACTTCATTTGGGCCCTAAATAACATAGAAATGTAAACTAACCATATAAACAATAACCTTAACAATTCTACATAGTTTAGCAAATTTTGAAAAATCATAATAAATTCTATAAAGCTCCAATTTGAGTGTTCTTTAACTCTATGAAAAGATCTAGATAAGAAATATTTTTTAGCCAAATTTTATACAAAAATTCATCCATTTGGTCAGACTTTGGTCCAGCTTAAGAAAGTGGTCAATTTGAAGTCTATAAAGGGATAGAAAGGCACCAAATGGTCTTTTACTCATTCTATAACCATTTGAGCATGTCCAAAAGCATAAATATAGCCTATGAGAGCATCCCAAATGATCCAAATCCTCATGTATCTCAAAACTACTATCATTATTGCTAATATACACATATACATCAAAGCACATGGATGGCAAAAACTCACATGTGCATACATTTGGTTCCAAAATGGATTCATACATCATATTTACATACTCTTACACATGCTCAATAATTTACATCTCATAAACATCAATGAGTTGCAAAATTTGATATCAAAATGCCTAAAATTTCTATTCCATTGTTAAAGTCCCATGCTTCAAGATGATTGGCCTCTATTCCTTCGTCCACTTGGCTCACCTAAACATGGTTAGACATATATAGGGGAAGAGTGAGATTCAAAAAATCCCAATAGCTCTTTACTCTTTCAAACATACATAAAGGATGCATTTTCATGTCAAAGAATGCATGCATGCCATAAAAACTTCTCATGAACATACATAAATTAATTTCCTTATCATATGAACTTAAACATGTTAAACATAAGCTCTAAAGGGTGTTGGTTTAGCTTCACCCAATTTCTTTGGGGATTTTCGGATTTGCCTTACTTACTTTCAAGGGACTTTTGACTTAACCTCACTCTTCTTGAGACTTTTGGCTTTGTCTCACCCATTCCTATGGATTTTTGGCTCAACCTCAACCATTTTAAAGGAATTTTAGCATAACCATATCCATTTAAGCCACATTGCATTCGTAAACATCTTTCAAGAGGTATAATGGTACCATCACATGTAACTAATGGCTAGAAATATATCTCATAGTTTAAACATATACAAAAGTACTCAATGACAAGCAAACACCTAATCAATGCATGTGAGAAAGGTAAGAGAGCTATCTTGTGTAGAGAAACCTAAGCTTTTTTTCTTTGCTTTCATACTTCCCCTTGAGTTTTTCCCTTCTTCTTCTCAGCCACATACATACAATTAGGGAGGTCTTGATTCACTTGGCCTAGACACATTAAATAAGACATAATTCGATCATTGGAACCACTTCTAACCTTACAAAAACTCTATACAAGCTCACTTTCTCTTATGACACTATTATGGTTCCATATATGGTACAATGAAGCAACCCTTAGAATTCATGATTTTGGCTCCGATTTCTCATTCAATCTAGACATATAAAACCATTAGAACTCATTAAAGTCATCACTAATTCAATTTAAGGAGTCTAGACTTAAGTTACTTCTTTATGTCTTAAAATAGAGCTTACATTTCTATCTCATAAACCATGACTTCTAAATTTAAACCAATGATTTCCTTGGTATTTACTAATTATATCTAGGCCATTCCCATCCTTAAAATTAATTAAAGCTCTCCCTAGGTGCCTAAACCTTGCCTTGGCCAAGACATGCTATATGGTGAGTATTCATGGAGTTTGTTTGATCTTCTTTAGGGAATTGGAACTTGTGAAGCTTCCTAGATGTCTTATGATCTCATACATACTCTTACATAGGCTAGAGTATCATTAGAAAGCTTCAAAATTGGCTAGTCCACCAAAAATCCTAAGTCACATAACTTGATTTCTAAAACTTTTCTTTTAAATCTAATTGTATATTCTTAATTCTCATGCTTGAAAATCCTCGTCTTTACCTCACTTTGGCTTGAATTCATTCCCTATTGAATGGGCCTTATGCTAGATGAAATTGTGCATGGAGGAGGCAACCAAGAAAAGCAAGAAAGTCATGGAAGTTTACATTGATTTCAAAGCTTTTTCAACAAGCTTTCACTTGGTTCTAGCCTCTCCTTCAAATTCTAACTTCCTCCTACTGAACCAACCCCAAATCAGTCCCAAATTAGTAATGAAACCATGGGAGAAAAGAGGAGAAAGAGGAAAAGAAGATTGGTGAATGAGAAAACATCAAAAACCATGAAATTCTTACATTTTTTGCTAGGTTTCTCTCCTCCGTCTTCCTTCCATCTTGTGCACCACTCTTATCTACCCTTGGCTCTATTTTAGATGTGAAAAGGTTGGTTATAAGGGCTGGCCAAATGTGCGATGTTTTTTAAGGGGGCTAAAGCTCATTTAAATAACTTTTCAAAATTATAATTTAGTCCCTCATCTTAATTTTATCCAATTGGGCTCATTTCAAATCCTTTTTGAGAACTGTCTTTTCTATAATGAAATTTAGGTCCTCTAATTCACAAAATGCCTTTAGTTTCACCCAAATTGAATTTATAACCTTCCCAAATAAATAGGTTAAAGTTTTGGTCAACTGGTGTTCTAAAATGTAAACCGAAAGGGTTTTGGCCATTCTAAGGGTTCCTATAGTTTTAAGGCCTCTGAGAATCCTGAAACACTTATTTTTCTCATTGAAAGATCCCTACTTTGAGTTTTCTAAATGTTGTCTAAAATTACGAAAATGCCACTGGATTTCGTCTGATTTTACTTAGCTATTTTGACTCTAATTTTTGGTATTCTTTTGCCTTGTATCCTCATTTTCAATTATTTAGAATTTTGTCTTAATTTTATTTAACCTTAAATCATTCGATTTAAGGGACCTCCTTTTATATTTTCTCAATTTAGGACATGCCGGGCATTACACACTTCGCCACCAATGTTGCGCTTCACCTTCCAACTTATAAATGATCAACTTTGCCTTTTGCTCAATGGTGCATGTCATAACTTCAAAAATCTTCTCTAGTTGCATTAGCCATCTCTAAGCTTTTTCAATATCCAACTCTACCATAAATGATGGAGAATTCGCCTTTCTAAACTTGGCCAACATAATTAAGATGTCATCATTTTCCCCTTGATGCCCCGCACCAAGGTTCTAACTAGCACCAACTTGATTTTCAATCAACACCTCCTGATTCTGTTTGTTCATTATCTCATGTAATTGTTACAGCACTTGAATAGTAGCTGTAAAGGCCTCAGCTTTCTCTTAAAGCCGGTCAGTTATTGCCCTCATAATAGCCTCATGGGGCTTAGCTTGTTCCCTCATATAGTTGGCCATTGCAACCATGGCCTTTTGTACCTCTCTCAACATTTCAACAGTTTCCTTATGTGCAGCCATAACACCCTGTGATGCCACAAGTACAACCAGAGGCTTGCTCATTAAGCTACAATCTAAAGGTAGTCCAAACACAACTCTACCCATAACAGATATATACAAATATAAGAAGCGTCACCAAACCACAAGGCTCTTATTTCTAGCATACATGCATCATAATTGCCAAGTTTTCTATCTACAAAGCTAAAAATTCTAAGGTATTTTCCTGAACCATTGCTTTGATACCAAATGTAACATCCTTAATTCCTAATTATAGCGATTAACCTTAATTACGTGATTAATGGTCGCAAATACTATATATAAAGTCAATACAAATAGCCATTTAGGAAAATTATTGAGAAAATTTGAATCTTGTTCTTTTTTAGGATCATTATCTAATAAGCAAAGCCATTTAAGTTTATAAGAAATTTTAAGTCATCAAAGACATCCTTCATATCATGTCACCACTAACTTTATATTCATAAAACTCTCTTATAATTGTTCCTAAGCCATTACATACCATTACCTTCATAAAAACTAAGTTCTAAAGGCTAAAAATAAGGGTTTAGTGTTTTAGGCCGTGACTTGGACATTCTCGTTGTGGCTAAGTTGGATACCAGAACCTAAAAACTAAGTTATTAGACTTACACCATGGCTTGGTTTACCCGCTATGACTTGAGTGGTTAATGGAGCTCAACGCCAAAAATATATAATTTGCGCCGTAACCTAGGCCTTCTGTGCCATAGTAAGATTACTTTATGGACACTACTATACAAGTTTTTATGACTTTCACCACTACGGACTCCCCTCACATTATGGTAAGATGAGCCTCTAAAACCTAAGATTATAGTTTTCTCGAGTCTCGTTGTGGCGACCCTATATGGCGTTACGACAAGAGACCTCTCTGGAGCTCTCCCAAGCTTCTCACTTAATGCTCACCATGGTGAGCTTCCTTCGCACCATGGCAAGATTGCTCTTGAGTTCCCTTTGGACCTACATTTCTCATGCTACATTGTGACTTAGCCCTTCGGGCTGTAATGCTCCTTGCCTCTAGATGACTCTTAGCCACAATTTAAGTAGTTTTGGCTATGACTCTATCCCCCTCTGATCCTATTTCCTCACTTTCTCACTTCCTAACCATATTCCACTAATTCTATGTGAGTTTTAGGGCCTCCTTTGCTAACATTCATGGTTTCCTAGACCTCTTGGCTCCCTAAATACCCAGATTAATACTCCATATTATTCATAAGCTTAAGGGGAATTCATAATAATGGAGTACTACCATACATATTAGCACTTGAACATATTATGACAACAATTGGTAAGCAAGGCCACTAACAACATCATTCATATATATATATATATATAAGTTGAGCTACCATACCTTACTAATTGGGATAACCATTCATTGCATTACTTGATCATTATCTCAAGTGATTAAGCAATAGTTCTACATTAACAATAATCCATGTCAGATATTAATTAAGTACATATATCAGATTTCAAGTGCTATAGGGTCTAGCTTCCTATTACATTCAACCTTAGTTACAGAACATCAAAAAGTAGTATAAGTGCATGATGATGTTATACAAAATAAATCACAAACTTGGCATCTACTTTAAGCTAAAATTAGCTCAGGCATAGAAGTTTCCACATATGGCCTCAGATTATGGGTGTTTTTCTACTTGTTTCCTCTTCCCTTTATCTGAGGAACCTTCACTTGAAATTTGTTAGCCCATAAAATAGGTTGAGATATGAATCTTAGTAACCAAGGAATAATTCTAGATATATGTACAATTCAATTAGCATAAGTGCAATTTAATCAAATGAACATCATGATCATCCATCATATTAGCATATGAACTAGTTGAGCTACCAGTGACTACTATCTCATATTAGCAATCACACACATCATGTTAAAGGCCAATAACATAGGGAAAGGCTCATCCACGGCACCAACTCCCTATTCAGCACAATTTAGGCTCAATGCATTCATGGGTTTGACTACAACCTAATGCCCAATCGAAGCATGATGCACTGTTAGTGACTACACCACAGCTCCACCATAGACCCATGCATGGTCTGAAACAATAATAATCAAGTAGCCAACCAGTCATTTAACAAAGCAAAACATATTTATACAGTAAATATCATATTAACAAAGCACATATACAAGGAATTAAATCAAACCTCAGTTACCTCACTTAATCACACCAAATTCTGAAGTCAAAGATAAATGCCCACATTTTAGAGGATCCTCGATTAAATCAAACCATATTTTAGATACTAATTATAGCTTAAATCAAACACCATAGTACTAAACTATCAAGAAGTTCCTAAAAATCACTTACCCAATCACCAAAGAGTCTTAAATTCGAAATTTAACTTTATCGATCCAAAAAGCACAATATTCCACTCAAATTTTTGGGTATTTTTACACAAAATCTAAGCTTACATCATAAGTCAGCCACTGGAGCCTCAAACAAACAGAAAATGCATTAAAATAGGAAGAAGATACTTACCTAATGACCTTTTTAGTCTTAGCCTTCAAAAATCCTACATGAGCACGTGGGAAAGCATTAAAATAGCCTATTAAATATGTCTCAAAAGTCCACAAACTCAGACCTTACAAATTCACTCTCCCACTCCAAGATATACACAAGAACATACATGAGTAATACTTGCCATTCATTGTCAAAAACATGCTATCTCATTCATTTGCTTCCAATTCTCATATATACATCACATATCCATATATTTATCCTTGTTCAAGAGATTGCATGTCATATACATCATTGAATTACATCATGTGACAACAAAGTGGTTACAAAAGAGCAAAATAATACAATTCCTTGTCATTCTCTCATCTTCCAACTTGGTGGCTCCCATTTCCTTGCTCACTTGGTCCACCTAGAAATGTTAGGTAATGGGGGGAAAGAATGAGATTCTAGGAATCTTAATAGCTCTTTTCCCTTGCAAGCACATATAATGGATGTAAATTCAAGTCTAAAAATACATGCATGGCTATCTTGAAATGCATAAACATACATGGAACATTTCTTGCATTCAAGAAGTCATATAAAACATACATAGGCTTGGCAAGACAATGGTTTAGCCTCACCTATTCTCTTTAGGATTTTGGACTTGCCTCACTTATTTTCTTAAGGAACTTTTGGCTAAGCCTTACTCTTTAGAGACTTTTGGCCCATCCTCATCCTAGCTAAGGGACTTTTGACTTCACTATACTTAAGCAAGCCATTCATGTTCATAAAACATCATTCAAGTGTATAACAAAGTATTATGGTACCATAGCATATAAATACATGCTAGAAACATCTTTCATGACTTAAACATACACACACATATTCAAAGATAAGAACAACACCCAATCATGCATGAGAGAAAGAAGAGAGAGCTACGTTGGTGGCAAAAGCACACTTTAACCCTTGGAAATGCTTCCTCTCCCTTGGCCACACACTCGCAAGGATATGGGACTTGATTTCTTTGGCCTAAACACATTACATGGAGGCCAATTACACTCTTGGAACAATTTTTAAAGCTACATATGCACTTGAAAAGCTATATTGCTTCTAAGGTTCAATTATGGTTCCATAAGGCACCTAATGAAGCAACCTTGGGAAAACATGATCTTGGCTCCATTCTCTCCCTTAATCTATGACTCTTACTCCATTTAAACTCTTTGGAGCCATCACACATCTATTTTAAGGAGCTTAGTTAGGTGTTGCTTCCTTAAGTCACAATATGGAACCTATAACTGCATATCATTATCCATGACTTTTAAACTTTTTCCAAGGCTTCCTATCATACTCTCCCATCATATATGATACATACCCAAGCTTGGAAGAAATTAAAACAATCCAAGATGCATGAACTCTCCTTGGCTGAGGCTATGTTTCCTTGGAACATCAATAGAGTTGTTTTGATTTCTTTGATGGGAGAAGCATGTGGGAAGCTCTCTTGATGTCTTAAGAACTCATATGGACTCTTAAACATCTTAATTTATGGCTAGAACTCATCTTACAAACAAGGTGTAACTAAAACCCTAGGTTATGCATCTTGAAAAATCATGGTTCTTTCTTTATTTCTTTTATTCTTATTCTCCACACGCTAATTTCTAAGATTTATCCTTGGTTTGGTTCAAAATTCAATTCCTCTTGGCTGTCCATACATGGGACGAAATACACAAGAAGAAGAACAAGGAAGGAGAGGCATGGAAGTAGCAAAACTACCTTAGTTTCCTAGCCTTTCTTGGATGCTCTTTCTTTTGCTTCGATTCTCCTCTCTAAATTTGAAATTTCCCCCTCTGGTTTGACCTCAAAATAGCACTAAAATCTTCAATAAAACTATAGGA